>PISX010002514.1:9952-115775 GCA_004024625.1 Mellivora capensis | reverse complement strand
CATTGCATGGAGCACTGGGTGTGTTGTAAAACTATGAATTCTGTTATGCTGAAAAGAAATGAAATTAATTAAAAAAAAAAAAAGATTCTCACCACAACTTGAGATATATTCAGATTATCTAGTTGTTTAAAGAATAAGTCAGCTTGAGTAGTCACATTAACTTCCCGCTGGAAAATCCTGTTTTTTATTTTATATTTTTTGGTCTCTAAAGCTTTCTCCCTATACATAGCTCCTGTCAAAATATTTCATATGTAATCGCAAAACCTTGGCCAAGTATCTCATACCTGTCTTCAATGTTTCCATTCCAAATAGTTGCTTGTAACACTCATCAAATATTGAATAAGTAATATGCTAGAAAAACCAAAACACCTTTAGTAATCACCTGTTTCAAATAACGTGGTCCCAAAATAGCAGTTAGTAGAATACATGTAATTTTATAACTAATGTGCTTGGCAGAAATACTAAAATCAACATTTGGTAATAAAATCATTTTGGGAGCCACCTGGGTGGTTCAGTGGGTTAAGCCTCTGCCTTCGGCTCAGGTCATGATCCCAGGGTCCTTGGATCAACCCCGCATTGGCCTCTCTGCTCTTTGGGGAGCCTGCTTCCCTTCCTCTCTCTCTGCCTGCCTCTCTGCCTACTTGTGATCTCTCTCTGTCAAATAAATAAATAAATAAATAAATAAATATCTTTAAAAACAAACAAAGTCATTTTGGGCAATATGTGTTATTTTTATCAAAGACAATACATTTATTATGTCTGAAAGAATTCTCACAAACCATATATTGGGGCAGAAAATATGTAAAACTATGGTAGATACCTTTATATTTGGCTCTTAGTAATTAATTCTTATCACTCCTCATTAAACAAATTGTTTGTTCCTCACATGTTCTACTCTTCATCATTCGGCTCCCTTGGGGTAAAGATAAAATGGCAGAATGGAACCATTTGTGCAAATTCTGTTTCCAGAAATGCAACTTTGGAGTCAGATTGTTCTCTCTGCCCCCATAGCCTCTACCTTCTCCAAAGAGCTTTCATCACTATTTATTTGGCTTTGAGGAAAAGAGGCTACCCCTCAAGAATGTGTCCCTCTTGCAAAGACCCATCTTTCTTTAGCCACAGTACTTAGGGTCTCAAAGTAATACAAAAGAAAACAGAGATGCATCTGTCTCAGTGAATCCTTTGTGATCATACTGTGACTGTATAGGCTGTATGGTGTTGAGCATGCTGTGCAGGTAAAGAAAGTCCTGTTTCAAGAGAGGGGGGATCAATCATGTAAAATGATGATAGTATGTCAAGTAATAAAGGCAGAACAATATTGTTTGGATTTACTGACATGGAAAAAAATAGGAAGTGCGATTTGTTGGCATGGTGGGAAGGGGTCTATCTGTACTGGGGATAACTTGGTAGTGAGAAAACTGACCTCTTGAGAGCAGAATGCTCTGTCAAGAATGCTCTCTACAGAGAGAAGAGATAATACCATAAGATGTGGGTTTGGTTTTTTTTTTGCTTTTTTGTTTGTTTTGTTTTTGTCTTTCATTTTAGATATGAGAAAACATTTAAATGGCAAAGGAAACACTCTAGTTGATCATAGGCAATTAGCTATTCCGTGATTTATCATAAACTGAAGTTCTGCCATATTCTTTTAAGTGAATAAATCACTCATTTTATAACATAAAAACCCATCCTCCTGGTATTATTAGCCTTGTTAAGGTATACCAAACCTAGTGACTTGCTTCTTTTTTTTTTCACCTATTTTTTAAAAATTTCTTTTCGGCATAACAGAATTCATTGTTTATGCACCACACCCGGTGCTCCATGCAATACGTGCCCTCCATAATACCCACCACCTGGCTCCCCCAACCTCCCACCCCACACTCCTTCAAAATCCTCAGATTGTTTTTCAGAGTCCATAGTCTCTCATGGTTCATCTCCCCTTCTAATTTCCCTCAAATCCCTTCTCCTCTCCATCTGCATATGTTCTCCATGTTATTTGTTATGCTCCACAAATAAGTGAAACCATATGATAATTGTCTCTCTCTGCTTGACTTATTTCACTCAGCATGATCTTTTCCAGTCCCGTCCATGTTGTTACAAAAGTTGCGTGTTCATCCTTTCTGATGGAGGCATAATACTCCATAGTGTATATGGACTACATCTTCCTTATCTATTCATCCGTTGAAGGGCATCTTGGTTCTTTCCACAGTTTGGCGACTGTGGCCATTGCTACTATAAACATTGGGGTACAGATGGCCCTTCTTTTCACTACATCTGTTTCTTTGGGGTAAATACCCAGTAGTGCAATTGCAGAGTCATTAGGGAAGCTCTATTTTAATTTCTTGAGGAATCTCCACACTGTACTCCAGAGTGGCTGCACCAACTTGCATTCCCACCAACAGTGTAAGAGGGTTCCCCTTTCTCCACATCCTCTCCAACACACGTTGTTTCCTGTCTTGTTAATTTTGGCCATTCCAACTGGTGTATGGTGGTATCTCAATGTGGTTTTAATTTGAATCTCCCTTATGGCTAGTGATGATGAATATTTTTTCATGTGTCTAATAGCCATTTAAAGGATCTGTACTCAAGGAACTACAGAATACTCATGAAAGAAATTGAAAAAGACACAAAAAGATGGAAGACCATTCCATGCTCTTGGTTCGGGAGAATAAACATTGTTAAAATGTCTCTACTCCCTAGAGCAATCTACACTTTTAATGCCATTCTGATCAAAATTCCACCAGTATTTTTCAAAGAGCTGGAGCAAATAATCCTAAAATTTGTATGGAATCAGAAGAGACCCTGAATTGCTAAGGAAATGTTGAAAAAGAAAAACAAAATTGGGGGCATCATGTTACCTAATTTCAAGCTTTACTACAAAGCTGTGATCACCAAGACAGCATGGTACTGGAATAAAAACAGACACATAGACCAGTGGAATATAGTAGAGAGCCCAGATATGGACCCTCAACTCTATGGTCAAATAATCTTCAGCAAAACAGGAAAAAATATACAGTGGAAAAAAGACAGTCTCTTCATAAAATGGTGCTGGGAAAATTGGACAGCTATATGTAGAAGAATGAAACTTGACCATTCTCTTACACCATATACAAAGATAAACTCGAAATGGATAAAGGACCTGAACGTGAGACAGGAATCCATCAGAATCCTAGAGGAGAACATAGGCAGTAACCTCTTCAATATCAGCCACAGCAAATTCTTTCAAGATATGTCTCCAAAGGCAAAGGAAACAAAAGCGAAAATGAACTTTTGGGACATCATCAAGATCAAAAGCTTCTGCACAGCAAAGGAAACAGTCAACAAAACGAAGAGGCAACCCACGGAATGGGAGAAGATATTTGCAAATGACAGTGCAGACAAAAGGTTGATATCCAGGATCTATAAAGAACTTCTCAAACTCAACACATGAAAAACAGATAATCATGTCAAAAAATGGGCAGAAGACATGAACATACACTTCTCCAATGAAGACATACAAATAGTGACTTGCTTCTAATGAGTACAGTATGCTAAGTGTGACATGATATCACCTCCATAATCACAAAGCTCTGTAACTTCTGCTTGCTAGCTTTTTTTGATGGCAATCTCTCTTGCCCTCTTGCATACTCTGATGAAGCAAGTAGCCATGTTATAAATTCCTCTATAGAGAGGTTCCAGTGGTAAGTAACTCAGAGAGGTTTCTAGACAACAGCTTGTTGTCTGGAACTGAGATCTTCATTTGAAAAAAATGGGAGAAGCTAAGTCCTGTCAATAGTCAAGTGAGTAAGTTTGAAAGTGGAACCAATCAAGCCTTGTGAAGACTACATCTGAACTGCTCACAAATTCATGGTTCACAGAAGCTATGAAGTCATAAATGTGTATTGTTTATAACTGTCATTTTGGGGGTAATTTGTTTTACAATAATAAATAACTAATAAATTGTCCCAAGGAAAAACCTATGCTAGTGACAATGTTCATCATGATGTGCCTCAATAAACTTTTTCCCAATTATTATTACCACAAAATCAATTGCCTTGCTCTATGTCACTATTTCAAGAATCAGGAAAGAACAAGGTATAAACAATTGAGTTGACAAATACCTTCTCTCCAAGGGGTATTTCCATTAAAAAAAAAAGAAGAAGCTAATAGGGAAAGACACTTTAAGTTCAATAGATATCATTAAAATTAAATTGTATTGAAAGACACTGGGTCTTCCTTCCAAGAACCAGACCAGCAACCTGATTATGAGACATAAATGTACCTTGAATTTTTACCAGGGAGTAAAATGATTCTTAGAAGATGACAAAGGTTCTCTTCACTATGACAATGCCCATCTGCAAGTTATTTCAAGGTTCTGAATTCTCATCTCAGCCAAAAATTAATTACAAGAATATTTTAGCTTTTAATGGATTTTAAATGATCTAAAATCCCTCTGTGTATTTTAATATATAATTCTTTTATATTAATAGCAGAACAGATATGAGGAATAAACTTTATGAAGCATATAGCACATCAATAACTCTCCATGTATTTGAAGTCTTCTGCTTACATTTTTTAATGTATGCTCTGAATAAGATTAATTTTCTCATAAGAAGCATTTGCAATCTAGCTGAAAATACTTAATAGAAATTTGTGTTATTTCTTTAGAATGAATGCTGGCTAATTTTCCTATTCTTGCTTGTTTAGCATAACTTTGTTCAAAATTTATCTGAAAGTCATTTTCATAGCTATAATACAAATATTTTCAAGCATAAGACAATGTTTTGTTTGGTAATCTAAATGGCAAAATTGTTCTAATCAGTGACAGTATTATATACAAAAGTTCCAAATAAGTTATGAAACACAAGAAAGCATTGAGGAGTATTTATGTTAAAGCGATTTAGTAAAATGTGTTTTTGTTAGATGTTGCAAAACTGCAACATTATACCAACGACAAATTTCCCCAGAAGCAGACAAAAATTTCATTCAAAGAAAAAATCAACTATGCAGTTTGACCATGGGTCATCTGTACCTTATTTTTAGCATGCATTAAAATGAAGATAATGTAATAATCACCATCTTGAAGGACTGCTGTAAGAAAGAAATGAGTTACCATATGCAGTGTTTCAAAAGTGCCTGGCATGTGTAAAGTGTTATATGTATCATCATTATTATTTTTATCACTTGCATTAGTATAATTATGACAAGGAAAGTACAATTGTATGTTTGGCACAAATATGCATTCAGATGTATTAACCACGAAAATGATGTAACACATCAAAATGGTAGCTGCTGATCTATGTACAAATTTTTGTATGGTTAATTTAGGGTAAGAAATATATGCATTTTCATTCAATAAATAAATAATTATAGATAGATAGATAGATAACAGATGATAGATGAACAGATGTCAGATGAGAGATAGATGATGATAGATGATAGATAGATGATAGATAAATAGATAATAGGTAGATAGGAAGCCTAATACACTCCAAAAATTGTCTTGATAGAGTAGTGTACAAAAAAAAAAAAACCAAACCAAAACAAAACAAAAACAATGAAAACATTCTTTTTGAGCTTATGTTCTCATGGAGGTAGATACAGAAGATAAGCAAATAAATACCTTTACAGAATGCCAGATGATCATAAATGTTAATGGATATAGGAAGAAAGACAAGAAAGTGAAGGATTCAGCAGTAGGAGGTGGGGAAGACTACATAGTTTTAAAGAGTGATCAGCAAAGACTCATTGAAGAAGAAACATTTGGTCAAAGACAAGGAGATGAGGAGCAAGCCATTTGGACAAGGAAGAAGCCCTTCTGATGTAGCAAACTGCCAATGCAAAGGCCCTGAGGTAGAATGATATCTGGTATGTTCCAGGAAATTCTAATAGAATATCTCTCATTAATACCTAATTCCAGATGATC
The DNA here is from genome assembly GCA_004024625.1 of Mellivora capensis. Lineage (NCBI taxonomy): Eukaryota > Metazoa > Chordata > Mammalia > Carnivora > Mustelidae > Mellivora > Mellivora capensis. Next base: position 109,873 of record PISX010002514.1, on the reverse strand, counting down.
ATAAAACATCTAATACCTAGTGACCATTTTAGATATTGTTTCCTCTTGAATTCCTATTTCTTTTAAATTTCAAATCATAATATGTATATAAAAAGTTTGAGAAATTCAACAAATCAAAAATATATTTAGCATTTCACATTTTACATTCATTGAATAATTTAATCATCTCAGGGCCCTTGTGAGAACGCATTAACTTTATATAAAAGAAGATAATGAGTTTAAGATGTATTAGGCCATTTGATCAAAGTTATTCAGGATATTACTGAAAAATTTTGGCTATAAAACATATCAATAACTAAAATTACAGTATTTTTTCTTGTTGTACAATAGTTCCAGATTACCAACAAAGCTCAAAATATTATAATCAGTACACTGAATGATTTTTCATATGGATTTTATAAAGTGTGTTCACATTTATTTATATTTAAAAAATTTTTAAAGATTTTATTTATTTATTGGACAGAGAGAGAGATCACGTAGGCAGAGAGGCAGGCAGAGAGAGAGGGAGAAGCAGGCTCCCTGCTGAGCAGACAGCCCGATGTAGGGCTCGATCCCAGGACCCTGGATCACGACCTGAGCCAAAGGCAGAGGCTTAACCCACTGAGCCACCTAGGTGCCCCAAAGTGTGTTCATATTTAAACCAAGGCCCTAAAATTTGTAATTTTGTGTCATTTCTTAGCCCAACTTCATCTGAAGGAAACAAAATATTTTGGAAAAAAGTATTCTTATAGAACATAATGGTAATATTTTTAAACTCTTGTATTATATATCTTATTTTCTCTATAGTATGATGGTTAATATATTAAGAAAAGAAGGAATGCTACATTACAACAAGGAATAATCAGATAACTACACATGCACACCCACACGCACAGTTGAAATGCTTGTTCTGATTGCACTAGGCTTATTTCACCCTCCAGTTTTCATCTGTGAAAGATGGGGACACTATATTTAAAGACTGAGCTGAGTGGGGTGCCTGGGTGGCTCAGTCAGATGGGCATTGGATTCCTGGTTTTATCTCAGGTTTCTGATCTCATGGGTTGTGAGACATGGGCTCTCCGCTCAGCAGGAAGTCAGTTTTGGGATTCTTCTCCCTAGTCATGCAATCTCTCTCTCTCTCTTTCTCTCTAAATTAAAGTAAATAAATATTTAAAGACTGAGCTGTGAAATTAAATTTAGGTTCATACAGAACATTATAAGCCAGGTAGATTCTATACTTGCCATGGGTTAAATTCAATTTATTATGGAAATAAAGTGTTGAAAACTATCATTTTTTTGAAGTTCCAAGTTGTATAATAGAATGCAGTTACTCTTACAACTGTATTCCATGATATGATATATTAATTAGCTGTGATGCTCTCTCTGGAGATAAAATCTTAAATTTATTAAGAGTACTAGAATTTTATATTATCAGAGAAATGATAGAACACAGTTATTTATTTTGGTATATCTTTTATAGTAATGTGAAAAATAAATTATTAACTCATTAGAATACATTATTGGGCTTTGACATTTTGTAATTGCTTTAGTAATTACATTGTTTATACAAAATAAGGTAAGTCACAATATAAGTGAATTTCACATATTAAATATTATATAAAATGCAAGGAATAATCACTAATATGTATTTTATGACTTCTTAGTAAAAAGGAAAATTATACTAAATTATAACTTATATAATATGAGGAATAATGTATATGTAATATACATTATATATATACAATAAGGGGAATAATATATAATAAGAAGAATATGAAATATTCCTCTTCTGTTTTGGAAAAACATTTAATAGTATAATATTTCCTCTGTATCCATGTGGGATATGTTCTGAGACTCCCAGTGGATACCTGAAACTACATATACTATGTTTCTCCTATACATTCATACCTTTGATAAAGTGTAATTTAAAAATTAGCACAGTAAAAGATTAATGAGAACAACAAATAAAATATGACAGTATAGTGTAAAAAAAGTTTTGTGAATCTGGCTTCTTTCTCAGTATCTTGTGCTGTGCTCACCGTTCTTTTTGTGATGATGTCAGAGCATAAAATACTCACATGATGAGATGAAATGAGGTGAATGACACAGCCCTTGTGATATGGTGTTAGACTACTATTGGCCTGACCATATCTCAGTAGGTGTATCATCTGTTTTTGGACAGGGTGTGGTTGAGAGTGGGTAACTCCAACTGAGAAAAGCAAAACCATAAATAAGGGGGATCTACTGATTCATAAATTCTTCTAAAAGACGCATTTGCTTCATATAAACTCAGATATATTGCTATTACATTACCATCTACATGTATACTCTGAATTTATAAAGTGAGTATGTACATAATGCTAATTTTAAAAAATCCTGTAATGTGGGCCACCCAGATGTCTCAGTCGGTTAACTGTCACAATCTTGTTTTGGCTCAGGTCATAATCTCAGAGTCCTGTGATCAAGCCCTGCTTTAGTCTCTGTGCTCAGCAAGGAGTCTGCTTGATATTTTCTCTCTCCCTCTCCTTCTGCCCCTCTACCTTTGCTCTCCCTCTCTAAAATAAATAAATAAATAAATCTTTAAAAATGTGAAAAAAATAAAATAAATAATCCTGTCATGAATAAACTGTATTTTTGTGTGTGTGTGAGAAATAGGTGATGGGAATTTTTTTTAATTGTGTTATGTTAGACAACATAAAATGCATCATTAGTTTTTGATGCACTGTTCCAAGATTCATTGTTTATGTACAACACCCAGTGCTCTATGCAATATGTGCCCATCCCCCCACCCTTTCCCCTCTAAAATCCTGTTTGTTTCTCAGAGTCCACAGTCTTTCATGGTTCACCTTCCCCTCTTATTTCCCCCAATTCACTTTTCCTTTCCTTCTCCTAGTATCCTCCATGTTATTCCTTATGTTTCACAAGTAAGCATATAATAATTGACATTCTCTGCTTTACTTATTTCACTCAACATAATCTCCTCCAGTCCCATCCATGTTGATACAAAAGTTGGGTATTCATCCATTTTGATGGCTGAGTTAATATTCCATTATATATATGGACCACATCTTCTTTATCCATTCATCCGCTGAAGGGCATCTCGGTTTTTTCCACAGTTTGGCTACTGTGGACATTGGTACTATGAACATTGGGGTACATATGGCCCTTCTTTTCACTACATCTGTATCTTTGGGGTAATATCCAGTAGTGCAATTGCTTGTCTTTTCAAATAACACTTAGAAATTTAGCCTTTCTACTTTGGGTTGAATTTCCTCTTTCAAGCAGATGCATTCACTTAGAAACATTTCTATCCTTCATTATATATTGACTCATCATTATAGTAGACATCTGTTACTTTTTGCTAACCACAATATTGGACATATGTTTTATCTTCTCAGCATACATGCATTATGTTTTTCTATAGGAAACATTCCTATTTTCCTTTCCAAAGCCACCAAACCCTATCTCATCCTCATGGTTCAAAGGTAGGAAGGTGACCCAACTTCAAAATACTTTCTGCAATTTGGGGAAAGAGAAATCTTGTTTTCTTTTGGAATTACAAAGTGAATAGGACAGAGATTTGAAGATCATCTTGCCAACTTGGAATAGAAGAGGCCTCTCTGCCTTCTCGAGGGTGAAAGCAATATAAGAAAAAGTAATATTTGAGAAAATGCAAGTTCCTTAAGACAAATTTGAACTCCTGGAACCTGTTATTCCTGAAGCTGAAACCCTATGTTTTCTTTTCAATGAACCTACAAATTTGCAGTTTGATTTCCATTTTTATTGCCACAAAGGAAGAGTCATAAATAGTTCAGAAATGCTGCATACTGAAGTATCTTTTAAATAGAAACATTTCATAAAAAGGAAAAATCAAATTCTCTTCAGTATGAATTCTTTGGGAAGAAACTGGATCAATCAAGTCTTTATGTATTATAAGTCTTCTAATTTTCACTATGATAGATACAAGAGAACTTGGTTTTTCAATTTGTGGATCACAGTGTGGTTATAATTTCAACCCCAAGATCTTCAAAAAATCTAATTGGCTTCAATTAAGATAAGTTACAATAAGCTATTTCCATGGCTTAGATGAAACTGAGAAAAAAACTGACAAGTTTCTTTAATAATAACACATAAAAAACATTCAGAAAATAGATCAGTCTCAGCTGTATCTAGCTATAACTTCTGATTTGGGTTTTATATCATGCTTTCAAAGGAATATTAATATAGTGATGGGGAAAGTCCAGCTATGCAATTGGAAGACTTAAGAGGAAAATTTTGTAAATCACATGAATTTGAAAAACTCTTTACACACTCAGAAGTTTTAGGATTTTTTTATGTATAATGATACTATTTAACATCAAGAGGGACAGCTGTGATTGAGACTGTACATGTGAGAATATTTGTGGACTGTTAAATGCTATATGAATATTACATGTATGTGTGTACATATACTAAATATGTGTGAACATATGTGTGTTATGTGTATGAGTATGGACACAATTAGGCTTTACAGAATCCCAGAAACTTTTCTCTATTGTGTAAGGAAATTTTATACTGTGGAATTTAAGAGTACTGTCTCAGTAGCCAGACTTCCTGGGTTCAGGTCACATCTCTGCCACTTACTAGCTATATAACCTTGAGCAAGTTTATTGTTTCTTAAGGCCTCCATTCCCTCATATGTAAATAATTTTCATTAATAATTTAGTCAACACAGATATAAAGCTTAGAACAGTTATATATTTGCTTAGTGTATGATTATCACTCTAATACTCTTAACTTTTAGTTTGAACAATTATTAGGTGATTCTCTGTTGTGGTTTGCTCAGCCCTTGACTCAGATTCAATATTCTCAGATATGGCCCTCTTAGGTTTTGCCATTCTCTGTAATCTGGACAGTATTTGTATACTTCTTTCATTTCTCAGAATGTTGAAAATGTCAGGCATGACATCAAGGCAGAGAACCCAGAGAAAACAAGTTGTCACATTCTTGCCCCTGGAAACAATCAGGTTTCTTGGATAGGTGACAACTTCCCCTTTGGGTGATATCAACGGGCAACATATATTCTGCTTGCTTTTTTATCACTGGGTTTTCCCTGGTAGATGATGAGTTGCTTAAGGGTATGAGTCTTTCTAAATTTATCAGAGAAAACACAGGGTCTTTAAAGAGGAGTTAGAGGATTAAAAAAAGGAGCCAGGCAGGGATGAGGAAGAAAATACTTGGAGGAGGACATAGAAATTGCAGAAATTTGCACTAGTCCGTAAAGCACCAGAGCTGGGGGGAAAAAAAGGCAAGACATATTGCTGACAGTGATAATTCCACAAAGGACTGAGACAGAATGTGTAAAAAGACACTAGTAATTTAGAGGTGTAGGGTGGTGACATTAATAGTAACAGTAGAAACAGTTGGTGTCAGTTTAAAAGAGCTAATTGTTCCTTAATCTCCAAAGAGTTGTCTTGCTAACACTGATATGTTTGAAGCATTTGGCACCTCTTCCCATGATCTGGAAAGCAGCAGAAATAATTGAAATCATGCAAGAAAAGTTAAAATTTATTTATCTTAGTGAAGCTTCGGTCATGTCAACAAAGGGAAGAATTTGAAAGGCCATATGTACATTAATGTATCTGGGATATCTCTACCTATCTGTCTATCTATGTATCATCTATCTAAATGTGTGTGTGTGTATGTGTGTGTGTGTGTGTGTGTGTGTGTGTATGCATATACATAAACAAAACCAACCAACAAAGAACCTTCAAGTGAGTTTTGAAGTTAGAATCACCAAGCTCTTTGTATTGGAGTTTTCTTGAAAAGATCTTCTGCAGTAACATAGGTATGAAAATTAGTGGTTGACAACAAGAGTCAGAAAAACCAGTGAGTCTTTTGATTCTCTCAATAACAGATGAAGGAGACAATCTGGTTCAGAAGTTAAAAATTTGGTATCTTTTTGATAGCAATGCCTGAAGATCATGGTTTCAAGATTTCATGACCATGAAGACAACATCTATAAGAGTAATCTTGAACTTAATTATATTAAAAGTATCCTGTTCATTGCCTCATTCCCTCAAAAATATTAAATCCTTAGCTCATACAGGATATATTCAGTTGTCTGCAAACCGAAGAGAAGATTATTTAAGTGCCATAATGAATATTCATAATGGAGGCATTAAAATTCTTTCAACCTCAATTTCTCTCTCTCTCTCTCCTTACATATATATGTAAAGAAGAGATCTCCAGAATGCTGGAGATCAAACCATTTTTTACTACATCTTTAGATTAAATTCTTGTATTTTCAATGGAATTCTTTAATATATATAACAATCTTTCTATTTAATAAAATGGAATATAACATATAATGCAACATCTAACATATGAAATGGTAATAATTACCACTCTGAATTTGATTCTAATGCTAAAACACATCAATGTTTATTTGGTTATGAATACATGGATACTTAAAACAGAGAGGGAAAACAAGTTATATATTATATATTGATATGATCTTACATGATTTGGGATTGATAAGAAAATTGTCAGACTATAAGATATTGGAACTTACCAAAATCATCACCACTTTTATTTTTTTAAATACTTCATTTATTTATTTGACAGTGAGAGACAAAGTGAGAGAGGGAACAAAGCAGGGGGAGTGGGAGAAGGAGAACCAGGTTTCCCATTGAGCAGAGAGCCTGATGCGGGCTTGATCCTAGGACCAAGGGGATCATGACCTCCACCAAAGGCAGAGGCTTAATGACTGAGCCACCCAGATGCCCCTATTATCACCATTTTTAAAAGAATGAAATGAAAATGACTTAGAGAAAGAGATGAATCTAGCTATAAAAGCAAGAACCCTCAAAAATGTATTGTTACAGATTAAAATTAAGGCAACCATGTATCAAAAGGAACAAATAAAGACATTTTTTTCTATACCTTACTATTTGAAAACTTCCACAAATCTTCATGCCCAATAAGGAAGAAGTCAAAAATTGAAAGATGCTGCAGGGTCATGAGGGAGACTCTATAGAGCCTTTCCCCACCAGTATCCTTGCTCTTTGTCTCCTAGAGTTAGCCTCGTCATTTGCCATTGCTGAGACACAGCTCCAAATGGAGAGACCCACTCTGTGCCTCCTGGGTACCCCTATGTCATTCCTTGGTGTGACCCTGATGGTAGGGCAGGCTTTGGACTCCTTAATCTCTGGTGCAAATTTAAGAAGATTTCACTTGTGTATGGCATGAATTATTCCTCCTTCACCATGAACGAAGAACCTGATGTTTTCTCAATAATTACCTAGCTATGGGATCTAGCGGCAGATCCCATTAAATAGAGGAGCCATTGTCTAGGGTCAGGGATGTCTGCCTGACCTTTTTTATTTCTGGACCATTTCAATGACCCTACTGTCCACTTAGCTTTGCTCATTCTTCATTACTTGGCAGAATGCTGTGTTAACAAAGATGAAAGGAGAACTGGGGATGATGTTAAACTTGCAAAATGTTGTAGAGAAGACTACAACTCCAAGAGAAACAAAACTGCTGGCTTCTGAAATTTATGGGATTCTTCAATCTTCCAATATGGCAGATGGTGATAGTTTCAGGGAAATGATTTCATATAGAAAGAAAACTTGGATTTTTCTAGGACCTACGTTAAACATTCCAAAACAGTGGTTTTGCACATAGATGGTATTGATGATATATATCAGAGAAATCTCTGTGAAGAGGATTTGTTAAAAATTAAAGGTATTTATCTCTGTGTTTTTGAGGTCTTTTATCTCTGCAATAAGGTTCTTTTTTTTTAAAGCAGAGGCTTTTTTTAAAGTTTTTATTTATTTATTGGACACAGAGAGAGAGAGAGAGAGATCACAAGCAGGCAGAGAGGCAGGCATAGAGAGAGAGAGGGAGAAGCAGGCTCCCCGCTGAGCAGAGAGCCCGATGCGGGGCTTGATCCCAGGACCCTGAGACCATGACCCGAGCTGAAAGCAGAGGCATAACCCCCTGAGCCACCTAGGTGCCCCTCTGCAATAAGGTTCTTTCTGGTTTCTTCTATATTTTTCTCAAGGCTAGCATGCACCCCAATGTTTATATCAGGACTATCAATAATAGCCAAACTATGGAGGGAGCCAGCCCAAGTGTCCACAAACTAATGAATGGATAAAGAAGATCTTATATATATACAGGTTAACATTCTCTCTCTCTCTTTCTCTCTCTCTCTCTCTCTCTCTCTATATATATATATATATATATATATATATATATATGATGCTACTCCACCATCAAAAAGAATGAAATCTTTCCATTTGCAACAATGTGGATGGAACTAGAGGGTATGATGCTGAGCAAAATAAGTCAGTCAGAGAAAGACTAATACCATATGATTTCATTTATTTGGAATTTAAAAAGCAAAACAGATGAACACAGGGGAAGGAAAAAAAAGGGGGGGAAGCAAACCATAGGAGACTCTTAGCAATGGAAATCAAACAGGGTTGCTTGCTGGAGGGGGGACGGACAGGGGATGACCTAAATGGGTGATGGTTATTAATGAGGGCACTTGCTGTACTGAGCACTGGGTGTTATATGTAAGTGATGAATCACTAAATTCTGCTTCTGAAACCAATACTTCACTATATTTTAACTAAATAGATTTAAATACATTTGAGGAAGAAAAATTAAAGGTGCTATTAGCTTTAGTTTTCAAATGGCTGTTCAAAGTTCATGGTATGGATCCATTCAGATTTGAAAGCAGGGGCTTTGCATCAGCAATAACATCAACCCAGGTTATGAAAGCTCAGCAAGTTGTGAAAAATGAAAGTGGAGAAGAGATACTGGTCCCATTCCCAGACACACATGAGGAAGCAGAACAGAACACAGAACTGCTTGACTACCTGCCTAAGAATGAGAAATCTCAAGGAGCAGGATAAAGCAGCATCCTAAATTGACTCACTCAGAAGGTAAAGTTACTGCTAGAGCAGAGCTGCAAAATTTTATCCAGATATCCTTGTATGCTAAGCAAAATAAGTTGATCAGAGAAAGAGAATTATTACATGATCCCACTAATATGAGGAATTTAAGTGGCAGGGTGGGGGGCCGTGGGGGACGTGGTGGGGGGAATCAAACAATATGGAACCACGGAGGGAGACAAACCATAAAAGACTCTTAATCTCAGGAAACAAACTGAGGGTTGTGGGATGGGGGGGATGGGAGGGATGGGGTGGCTGTGGGATGGACATTAGGGAGGGTATATACTATGGTGTGTGCTGTGAATTGTGTAAGATTGATGATTAACAGACTTGTACCACTGAAACAAATAATACATTATATGTTAATAAAAAAATCAGAACAAAACAAAACAAAAACAAAAACAAAAACAAAAAAACCTGGTGATTTCAGTTTGGTTTCCATGGACTATGTGAACCAACAAGGGGCTAATTTTCCATTGTTGTAGTGAGCTGTCAAGTGTAATTCACAGTAAATTATCATAAAAATTTTTTAGATTACATGACTAGGTATGCTGCATTTTATAGTTTATTGGTCATTTTGCCCCACTCAGTAGTATAAAGGACAGATGCTACAGATAGAGTTGCTTTGTTATAAAGATCTTATAGAAAAGTTAAGGCAACTATGACAGTGTTTTAAAAATAGATTATAAAATAATAATAGGTAGAATAATTTAAAAAAGAAGAAAATCAAGTCTACTTCATTGTTTATATACATAGAGTAGTATCTAGAATATAGTATCAAATAAATATTTATTTTTTAAATACAATTATAGTAAGAATATAGGAATGGATTCACCGAAATAAGTAAATGCTTACTATGCACCCATCATTGTTCAGAATAATTGAAACTTAAAAGAAGGAAAAAAAAGAATGATCAAGACTTTTATAGGGATGCAAATGACATGATTTATTTATAATTCAGGAGAAACTTGCATTTGGGCCAAGGGCACAATATATGCATAATACAGTAGGAGGCATGATTTGAGAATTCTTACAGTATGTAATAAACCCCAGGTTGAAGGAAGGAAGCAGAAATTTCTCCAGCTATTTTAAACATAACGCTTCTTTTTTTTGTTACAAGTAATTAGGTAATTGAAAAATCCTGGACATAGCTAGAGAAGCAGAGTCTAGGCTTGTCCTTAAGGAGCAGCTAGGAGCTTCTATAGCTGCAGTAACTAGGAATGCGTAGGAATTAGGAAGGATTGTTAAATTCAAGAACATATCACTGTAGATGTGAACCAAAAATCTGGAAACTACTGACACTGTAACAGCTGTCTGTCACCCATGAAGACAGTGAATGAACACCTGAACACTGTAGTGGAGAGCCTAATATCCTCAGCATTGAGACGTGCAGTAGAATGGTACTCTTTCTTACACCCAACCCCTCAGATTTAAGTAAGAACATCCAATTGCCACAGGTAAGTAGACTACAAGAAAGTAGAATGGGTTCCACAGGTGAATCCCCAAATATACAACAGCTCTCAGTTTTGATTATTCATCTGCAAAAACACTTTACCCATACTTGTACTTTCCAACAATAATGATAATAGTAACAACAAATTTCTGTCAAACACATGGCAGTCAGCAGGGAGAGTTTATAAGCTTAAATTATTCATTCTGTGGTGTAAAAATATATAGATTTAATTATAGCAAACATATTGGCAATTTCACATACACAAAACTGTTATATATTAAATGACATAGTATTAAGCATTGTTTAAACAATGGATATAATTTTTAGAAAAGTAAGTAACAGTGTATATTGGTTGAGGTTATAAACATATTTAGCAGCAAAGCACTCAACTAGTACAAAATAAGAAAACATTATTATTTGAAAATAACTACCATTTGTTTTCCCCTCACACTCCAGGGTTATCATCTATATGGATATGAGCATCATGATCTCTGCCTCCATCCCAAGCTTACTTCTCCCTCATGTTGAATGAGTGTCTACTACTTCCCACAGACTAATCTGTGTGCTTAGGATAGTTCTTGGAATAAAACATTCAAAAACTGCCACCCTGAAAGTGTAATTTTCAGTTGGGAGGAAGATTTAATGAATGACAAAGTAAATAAGTGAAGTGTAGAGTGTATTTGGAGATAATAATGTAAAAGAAGTAAAGAGCACAACACGAAGTAAACTTGGGGATGCAGGAGGTGGGGCTGGGTTGCTGTGTTAAATAGAGTAATAGGCCTTCAGGGTGGGCCTTCCTGCAAAGGATATGAGGGAGTTATCTAGAGGAAGAGAATCCTAGGTGGAGGAATAGGTCAAGTAAATGTCTTATATGTTCGCAGACAAACAAGAAGGCCAGAATGACTGCCAGGAAGAGAATTGGGGTAAGCGGCAGAAGGAGATTAGAATAGACAGGTGTTGGGGACCTGTCTTGCAAAGAACTTCAGGCCAATATGTGTACTTTGGCCTTTATTCTGAGTGAATAAACACAAACTTCTGGAAGTTTGTGTTTTGTTTTGTTTTTCTTTGTTTATTTTTGTTTTTTTGTTTTTCAACTGAGAAATGGCCTATTTTCATGAACATTCTTAAGGGATATTGCCTCTGTTCCCAATAAGGTACCAGAGAATGATCTAGCTAGCATAACATGGAACAAACTGGACCACAGAGTGCTTTTCAAAGGAAGTTTAAAGGCCCTTTTATGCCATGAGAAAGCGGATACGATCCGTGTTCTTTCTGGGAGACTAGACACCCAGATTACGTTTTTTTTTAATATTTTATTTATTTATTTGACAGAGATCACAAGTAGGCAGAGAAGCAGGCAGAGAGTGAGGAGGAAGCAGACTCCCTGCTGAGCAGAGAGCCCCATGTGGGGCTCGATCCCAGAACCCTGGGATCATGACCTGAGCCGAAGGCAGAGGCTTTAACCCACTGAACCACCCAGGCCCCCCCACCCAGATTACTTAAAAAAAAAAAAATGAAAAGGAGAATGTTGGAATGAGGAGATAGCATCTCTAGTAGTATTTTCTTTCCAAAATTTCTAATCACATGAAAGAATTGAATGAGGGATAGATTAATTTGTAGTATTTTGTGGGGAACTCACCCTAATAGAACAGAACATTAGGAGTGAGGAAGAAAATTTTTTGTCCAGCAGGTTCATTCTTGTCTGCTCTTTGCCACCAAATAAGGAGCCTATCCTTTTGGGAAGGCCTGAAGTTACTCAGTTGAGTTAGTCATTCTAATTCAAGTGAATGCTACAGGGCTATTTGGCCATGCACCTAAACTCTCCATCTTTGAATCCAGTTTTAATTGGTAATGTTTGTTTAATTAATCTGACTTCTCATTTTTTGGTCTCTTATAAATTGAGGTGGGGTATTACTCATTAATCATTGATATCTGAACCAAATGAAAGCATAAATGACCAAAAGTAGTGGGGAAGGCGGCAAAAGCCGTCATTTGGAAGAGACAAGAAGGAAGTGCTTATCTTCCAATAGGAAAGCTCTCCAGAGGAGGGCATTATTGCCAACACATTGAATAGAGGCATGTGGATTCTATGGATTCAACATTTACATTGAATTCTCTAAGACAGTGGCATTTGAATTTTCCAAACATCAAAGGTGACACATGGATTAGTTGGCAGCAGCAGTTGCACCAAGTACCAAAGTATATTAAAACACATCTCTTTAGAAACAGGAACCATAGGACACATAAGGTAAAAGGAGGGAGGAGAGTAACTTTGGGAGTCTCTATGATGTTTTGAAAAGTATGATGAAAGTAGGTTGTAAAAACTTGGAAAAGCTGTGATTTGTATTTTAGATACCTAATAAAAGTCTTGGCTGTCACCCCTCAAGAGATCACCAAAGAGTTAGAAGATTTCATTTGAGATGAGCAGAGAAGTTTGTAATTTGAGGCATATGTTGGAGTGAGCATGTTTTCAGTGGAGAAAGAAACAACCTGATTTGTAAAATGGTGTAAAAGTGTTAACCTGATACAGAGAAAAATCTCCAGAAATATGTCCTGCAGTTTGTGTCTAGAGAAGAATGGAATGTTTATACAAAAATAAGTTGAACAACATAAAGTAAAACATCTTTTCTAAACTTTAAACAGATCCTTAATTCTATAACCTTATAATGTTGTTTCAGAATTTATTTGTTTTCATTTGAATATTTTGCTACTTGGATGATTCCTTGGGATATTCATGTAGAAGAAAGATCTATGTTCAATTGAAGCAGAAAATGATTGGGATTAGACAATGCTTAAGAGTTATTTTAGTTTAATGATTCTCAAACTTCTGTGTGCAGAGGAATGATGTGGGAACTTCTTGAAATTTCAGATCCTAAAGCTTTAGCCCCAGGGACTCAGATGAACTGGGATAAGGTGCAGATATCATTGTAATGAGCTATACCCATGAATCTAATGATTCCAATGTGTGTTGCCCACCATATGTTGAGCAGTGCTGCCGTAGTGTGAATTAGAAGGGATAAGGCCTTGAACTTGGGGGTGGTGGTGGGAATGAAAAGAAAACAATTAAGAAGATATTGTTAGTGTTCAACTATTAAGGTAAGCATAATTACTGGATGAAAGAGGACCATTAGTAGTTCTAACAACCCAAGCCCTGACAATGAAGAGAATGCTGACATTTTTTAAGTGAATAAAAACTTAAAGAAAACTACATTATAGAACAGGAAGATAAATTCTCTGTAAGGCAGCTGGAATTTAAAATAGCATAAGGAATGTGAAATAGAGATGTGCCCACTAAGTAACTGCTTTAGGGCCAGGGAGAGTGATGGCAGTGAGAGACCTCCATCCAGCAATCTTGTACGTATAGTTACCAAGTGAAGCTGTAAAGGCAGTAAAAGAATTTGAAATGTGGAGAATCCATAAGGTGAATGGGGAGAATGGGGAAGGTGAAGGATTGGATCTAGTCATGAAAATCATGTTTTCCCTGAGAAGTGACCCTTGAGATAATATTAGAAGGTGGGGAAGGTATTAATTTGGGAAGAAGGTAAGAAAACATAATCCAAGCAGATTCCATAACCTCTGGAAAAACCCAGAGACAGAGGGATAGGAAAACAACTGCCTGATGAGGTAGCATCTCCAAGAGCAAGGGTGAGGCCAGGTTCCAAGGGCTTTTGTCTTTATAGACCAAGTGAAAGAAATGTTTCATTATAGCAAGAGCAATGAGAAGCCATAGGAGACTTTTTAAGGAAGGAGTGTCCAAGAACAGGATGTTGAGAACCTGCCATAAGATGCTTGTCCTAATTTTGGAACAGGGATGAACTGCACTGTTAATTCCAGCCTACTTTTGCTTCCCCAAATACAGGACAGCTGAATGTATCATGAAGAGTCTACCTTGCTGGGTCCCAATCCTGACTCCACCCTCATTGTGTTAACTTGGGGAATTACATAATTGGATGCTTATCAACACTGGTTTCATATTAGAACCAAAAAAAGGGGGCTTTAAAAAATACCAGTGCCTGCCCCAACCTCTCAGACAGTCTAAATTCAAGCCCTGAAGGTATTTTTAAATTATCTTCAGGTGTTTCTAATGTGTCTCCAAGACTGAGACCCATTGACCTTCACTCAATGTCTGCTTTTCCTCATTTCTGAAATGGTCTGATCATAATAGTATCTAAACCTTGGAGATGCCATTAGAGAATAATATGAGATGGTGTCCGAAAAACACTTAGCATTGACTCAGGCATGTAGGGAAACATAAATTTGCACTTGCCATTGTCACAGCCATTTACTACAGACATTCTCATTATTGCACAGGTCCTTTTCACATAGTAGATCCATGAAACAACTTTGTCTTCAGCCCCCAGTCTGGCAGTTTGCCATGCAATGATTCTTTTTTACACTAACCAATTACAGAAGACCTCTGAAGACTCATATGTGATGAGGTCTTCCTGCTTTCTTCTTATAGACACAACAAAATGTGTTTGCATTTTTTTTTCCAGAAGCATGTCTTCAAAAATAATTTGTTTTTTTTTTTTTTCTCATTCGTTCCTGAATACAAATTCTTTCGCTCCCCACCCCTCCCCATCCATCAGGAATCAGCCTTCCTTATCAGTACTAAAAATGAAACAACCAAATAAAACAAACAAAAAATTAAATACACACACAAACAAATAGGAAAAAAAATCCTTGGTTGGAGGGAGGATGGATCTTTAAATGCCAGTATGGATGAAATTTAGAAATGTTGAGCATAGTTACACTGATGCAATGCTTCTCTTTAAAGCATGAAAAAAAATGGGATATGCAAAATAATTTTAGAATTAAATTTTTGTAGAATTAAATTTTTAGGTCACACCATTTTATTCTCTAAATAAGTCCCTAATAGGAAATTATTCTCTGTACCATCTGCCTGAAGCTACCTTATAACCTCCATTCTTGAGTTCTTAGATGATATATAACTTTGAACTTGGTGGTCGGAGTGAAGTGTGGATCATGTCAGGGCTGCATTTTCCTGCCTGACTCTGGTTCCTGTATTGATTCACTGTTAAGAGATTGTACTTAGTCCTTAGGTTTCTCATTACAATTTGTCATATATACTGATCCATCATTCCTCTAGCACTTGAGAATAATTTATTTTCTGTTATTTTGTGCTTTCTCAAATGTTCTCTGGTTAAGTCATATATGTCTGCCAAGTAACTTGCTCGATATCAGAGACAGTGGATTCAGGTTAATGCTGGGTTAATAACGCAATCACAACACAGCCACCATTTTAGGCAGTGTACAAGGCCTATCTTTAATTTATTATTTTGTTCTTAACAGTCTTTTTCTAAATAACGTTGACATATGTCTTCTCCAATGAGTGGAAGATACCAGCATGACACAAATTAAAATGATCATAATGCTGACCAGAGCCTCACTTTGCTTCATCACCACCTTTGCTCACTTCACTCGTATGAATCTGCTGAGTTATGTTCCTTTCAGTACAATGCTTAGCCATAAACATGACAAGCTAATCATTTTGTCAGATGAAAGCCACATCAAAAGTAAAATGCAAAATGTGTAAAAAATGTACCCAAATATAAAAAACATGAAACATATAATGCAAAAATAAATTTTATTACCAAACACACAAAATTGTATATGTTATATATATAATTATTAAATATTTTGATTCTCTAATATATCTTGGCAGTGTAATTGATTTCTGTTATTAGGTAAAGAATAGAAACTAAATATAGAAATGGAAGAAGAGATAAATTGGAAATCTTGGCAGAGGCATTTTTTAATCCATCAAGATATAAACACTAATGCTTCATTAAAAATTGTATAAAAATATACAATGTATTTAACTGTAACCATTATTTTCCACGTGGCCTAGTGCTACAGCTTTTCCAGTAATTCCATCTGACATAGAGCAATAGAATTAACTGCCTCTAGCTTACAAATTATGCCTTATTGTTCCAAGGTAGAAAAATTCTCAGTGTGGTTAGCATTTATACTTTTTACTAACAGTGTTTAGTTGAGTTTCACTGCAAGCACCAAAACTCTGTGTTAGGAACTCTTTAAAGAAGACACTGTTTTCTTTCTTCCTCCCAAATACTCTACTGTCCATGGTGCACTCACCTTTGGATTTTTAAACGCAGGCTTGTCTGAATCTACTTTGAAAGAAAAAGCTTCGTGAATTGAAGTGGGAAAAAGCTGTTTCTACTTTCCAGGACACTGAAACGTTCCCATCAAACAGCTTCTAAAAACATAGATCAATAAACAAAAACAAAAACAAAATGCAACGACTTAGGTAAAGACTACATACAAGAGAAAATCAATTAACAGTTTACAAACATCTTTCAGTCCCAGGCACTTAGTTTCTTTCTTTTTTTTTTTTTTAAGTTTTAAAACTTAAAAACTTTAAAACTCACTTAGTTACTATCTCATGTTAGTCTGAAAATGACCATGTAAGTTAGATTTCAGTATCTCCAGTTTTTTTTTAATATAAGGAAAATAAAGTCCTCCCAAATGAAGTCATTTCCCCATCATCACCCAGTTCGAAAGTGACCACTTCAGAACCCCAAACTATTCTTCAGAAGACAGAGACCTTATTCAGAAGACATATCTGTGCCAACTTGTTGGTTCCAGTCTTTATAAGGGGCAAATGCTTTCCTGCTGCATCCTCCATTTCCAAGATAAAATACCCTGACCTGAATTTGTAAAAATTCGCCCAGGAAGTAGTTTTGTTTTCCATATCATTCTACTTGAAGCTTGAAATCTTAAATGCGTTTGCAAGCTCAGAATGCAAAACTTCTCTCATGTTTTTAATTCCATCTATTTTGAGGTGATGACCAATACAAACATTCTCTGCAATCTTTGGAATAATAACTGTATCCAAAAGTAGTACCACAAAATTCCACAATGTTTGAGTTGCAAGAGACCTGGGAGATCATTGGATCTGAAACCCTAAATCTGCATAGAAAGACATTGGAAGCTGAGGCTCACTGAGGAGAAATAACTCCTTCACACTGGGTCTCAATCTAGTCACAGAGCTAATTAGTATAAAAACTAGAATTAAAACCCAGGTCCCCAGCACCTACCTTGGTGCCTTTTTTTTTTTTCCTTCTCTGTATGAGTAATCCTACAGGTGAAGAATTGTTTTATATTATTATATTCCGGTACAAGTTTTAAAATACCCGCTCTATTTAATTAAGTTATAATACTCCTTAAAATAATGAGCCAAATTTAACTTGTTTCTAACTTGGGAATTTAAACTGGAGTGCTGAATGGGGCCCTGTGTGCTTGTGTATTTCTCAATTAAAGTAACCTGATTGTTCTAGAAGTCTTGCTGTTTTTACCAGGCTGAAAATCAACTTCAGTTGATTTCAGTGTTATCCATTTAAGCAATATTTGCTTCAGTCATTTGATATTTAATTTTTGATACTTGGCTTATCAATCTCATTTTTCTAAAATGCCCAAATCTATGTAAAATATATCAAACTAAAAGAATGAAAAGAAGGAGTTTTCAGTTGCACAAAGGGAAATAAACGTAAAATTACTCGAACTCTGTAGAAGCTAATTCAGGACCATGTGAAATTACTTTATTTTTTATGTACAAACACATTCACCTACCAATGTTTCCGATATTTTAGAAAAGAATAAATTTTTATTCATTTTCTCTCTACGAATACCAAATTGCTTTTGAAAAAACAAACAAGTATTCTCACTCCGCACAATTGAAAATTTCTAATTTGTCACTTACATAGATTTCTTAGAACATCTAATATATTTTTTATTCCCTCCATGAGCAATAACATTGTAAATTGAGCTGTTAAACTGATTCATGCTTAGACCAGCAAAAAGGAATAGTAAGTGGCTCTGAATCTTTCATAAATGCTACAGAAAAGATTTCAGTCTGTGCTTGCCCCTAACCCCTGCTATTTTGTGTCATAATGCATCATTACATACTGATGTTTGCTCTTGTGCAAGTCAGCAAAAAAAGGATTACATAGTGGATGCTGGCCCCTTTCCTTGAATTAACTGTGTCACTTTTGATTTGTTATGTTACTGGACCATGTTTTAGGACATCTTAACATTGGCAGCTAAGACATGAATATACATAATTGTCCCCAGAGGTTTGTTATTTTATCATCCATACCCTAACCCTTTTAAACATTTTTATTCAAATAAAATTAGTTAAAAAAATAAACTAATTCTTGAAAGAGAAAGAAAGTGAAGATGTACTGTCTAAGGAGTGTGTTCTCTGTTATCTCTTTATGGAAACTGTGGTAGAAAGTAGAGTTGTTTTCTGGACTTAATTATAAAAGAAAATAGAAAAAAAAACTATATGGGTATGCAATGGCCTGAACTAGTGTATAGTCTAATAATCCTTTCCATTCTTGTTTGGTAATAGTTAAGTCCAATGGTTGGTTTACATTAGTCCAAACAGCTTCACGGATGTGGAATTCACTGCCATCACAGGCAGTTCTAACCACCAAAATATTTCCCATAACTGCTCAAAAAATTCTACATTTAGTTTTACTCTTTGACCCCAAAATATATCTCCTGGGGCTCCTACATAAAGCAGTCATGTACATACCAAATGAATTTGCCTGATATGCTCTAGGTAGGTAACCTAATGTTTTAATAGTCTCAGTCCTGTGGGAAAAGCCCGATGTGATTTCCCTATTTAAATAGATTCATTTATTAAATATTTATTGAGTTATAACTCCACCCTAGGCTCTATGATAAGCGTGGGGTATTTGAAGGGGATTAAGATATAGTTCTTGTCCTCCCAGAGTTCATAGTTTTGTGGGAAGATAAAAGTGAATCAGTGTAGTACATATGAGAATAGATAGACTAGGGAATTACAAAGACCCAGGTTCAAGTCCAAGTTCTGCTACATGCTTGTCAAGTGATCTGGAATGTGTGTGCATGTGTATGGGTGTGTACACACATATGTATGTGTTAGAAGAGATCATGTACTTAAAGGGCTGAGCAAAGTTGAATTGAGACAGGTGATAAGACCAGTTAAGAGGTTGATGTGAAAATCATCTACATTACAAAATTCACAAACTAAACTAAGAATGGCCATTTTGTGACAATGGGCATGGAGACACAGAATTTAAGTAATATTTTTGCTTCTGAGATAAATGTACTATGAAGTGAAGATTTCAAATATATCAGGTGGTAGTATGAAAAAATTAAGAAGTAATGCTCTTTTATATGCAGTAGACATAATATCTGCCATTTCTTGGAGTCAAATTTTAAATTTTAGTAGAAAAACATGAGAGGGTTAAAATCACAGAAAATAAGAGTTTAGGCGTGCTAATTATTTGTAAACAGGAAATAGAGAAAAAAATTGATGAAAAAGAGAATTGATATTTAAATGGCTGTAAAGGCAGTTCTTGGACTAAGTTTTCCTAAAAATGCAGTTGTTTAAGACCATGTTCATGTCAGTTCAGAATTGCTGACCTAAAGACTGACATTTCTTTAATGTTACAGTCATGTTACAGTTTTTAGAAATGTATTTTTGAGGTTAAAAAGCAAAGGATAGGGGCGCCTGTGTGGCTCAGTGGGTTAAGCCGCTGCCTTCGGCTCTGGTCATGATCCCAGGGTCCTGGGATCTAGCCCTGCATCAGGCTCTCTGTTCAGCAGAGAGCCTGCTTCCCTCTCTCTCTCTCTCTCTCTGCCTGTCCTTTCTGTCTACTGTGATCTCTCTCTGTCAAATAAATAAATAAAAATCTTTTTAAAAATATTTTTTTAAAAAGCAAAGGATATATATTACTTTCATCATTGATTCGTCTATTGTCTCTATAGATGAAATTTAGACAAATTTAGAATGTCACATAGCCTCTATTGTACTTATATGGAAAAGATAAGTACTTGAGGTCAGATCTGAGATCCAATAATTTAATGCCTAATTGACAGATAATAGTGAAGGAAAAAAAAACAACTAAGCTCTCTCTTTGCCTTCCCTCTCACACACTAACACTCTTGCTTTCAGTTTTACTCTTTAACTAAATTTAGTTTCTTTGTGTGAAGTTGAAATAGATTGTCATCTGATTGACGATGTTATGGATAATCAATGATATGAAGAAAGAGAAAGTGGTTGATATGGTTCCCACGCAATTCTCCAGTTTGCTGTAATTATTGGTACAAGACAGTGACATGGCTTCTCTGTCTTGCTCGTGGAAGGGGTCTACTGGTGGGAAATGAAAAGTGGAAAAAAAAATGCAAGCAGAAATGTCAAACCATTTATATTCCTAAAAGCGAAAATAATTTTCAACTTACATATCAAGACAAAGTAAGGCAAGGACATCTTTACAAATGTGCTTTTTTTTTTTTTTCTCAGTGGTATTCACAGCACTAATGCATTTACAAGATGTTAAATCACATACTTAAAAAAGTCAGGTTGAAATGGGAAACAATTTTCTAACATATTTGAATCCACTTCCGTTACTAATGTAGACACTCCCCAGAACCTTTGTATATCAATTCAGCTATTAATGGGAGTTGACATGTCATCGTTCAGGTCAGCACTGGTGCTGATTGTTGCCAGCTACACTGGGGAAATACAGAAAGAACCAGTGATTTAGGAGTAGTTTTGCCTTAATAACCTTTCAAAGTCCTTCCCAAAATTATGATTTGATGCAAATATATAGATCCTTTTTTTTTTAAGATTTTATTTATTTATTTGACACAGAGAGAGATCATAAGTAGGCAGAGAGGCAGGCGGGGGTGGAGGGGAAGCAGGCTCCCTGCTAAGCAGGGAGCTGGATGTGGGTCTCTATCCTAGGATCCTGACTGAGATAATGACCTGAGCCTAAGGCAGAGGCTTAACCCACTGAGCCACCCAGGCCCCAATATATGAATTCTTGATTAAAAATGGCTGAAAGCGCGTCGGTGGCTAAGTGGGTTAAAGCCTCTGCCTTCGGCTCAGGTCATGATCTCAGGGTCCTGGGATGGAGCCCCACATTGGGCTTTCTGCTTAGCAGGGAGCCCGCTTCACCCTCTCTCTCTCTCTCTTTCTGCCTGCCTCTCTGCCTACTTATGATTTCTGTCTGTCAAATAAATAAATAAAATCTTTTAAAAAGTGGCTTTCAAAATAATGGAATTTATATAAAATAAGAAAGAAAAATATTTCACTCGGCAAATATAGCCATCAGAGGTGCATAATATCTGGCATGCAGTGGTGCTCAACAAATGTGTGTTGAACAAATGAATGAGGAGGTATTTAAGTGACTAATACTAAAGCAATGCAAAGCCACTTGATAAAAGTTTATCAGTATGGTGGACCATAGACCCAATTACACCAAATGCAACTACATAGTTACTGTGATACTTTACTAGTAATGGTTATTCACCTCAAAATATATTCATCTCAAAAATAAAAACAACTAATTCAATATTTTTTTCTGACTAGGTAAGATTATTTAAATAATTGGCACCTGCAGACATGTTTGTAAACCATGATCAATCACTGAATATATATACTGTATTGTTCTATGCCCAACGTAATCATATCAGGAAAAATATATCCCAGGAAGCTTTAACCTATGCAATTCCAAGTTGGAATGGATGAATACTTGGGAGGCAGAGGGAAGAAACAGACATTAGGCTGAGATAGACATATTGTCTTAGGACAAACCAAGTGGTACAGATGTTTTCTAATTTGTCCCTGTTCTTGCCTACCCTACACTCTCCTCCACTTCCCATGACTGTTAGCCATGATAAACAACAGCAACTCCAAGTCCCCCTGCCACCCCACCAAATGCTTTGTTGCAAAACTCAGAGCGGAGGTAGCCACAGAGAGCAAAGATCCAACAGCCTTCCACAGACTACTATACCAGCCCCCTTTATGCTGCTACTCTAGCAGCTAGATGCATCTAGCTTCAATATCTCTCTGATAATTCTACACACTTTTTTCTATTTCTTCAACTCATATGTTTGTATCATTATTGCCCTGGATCCACAATCATTTAACATCTGATTCTGTTAATACATTTTTTAATCCATATTTCTTTTGTTGGTTCTCCCTCACTGATTTTATCTGGCCAAAGATGGTCACAATGATATCTCCTGCTCATGTTCGTTTGTAGTATGACTTGCTACTTCTTCATCAAGTAATGAGGATAATTACTCTCTTGAATCAAGGCGAGGGAGTGAGGTCTGTGACTGTTTACCAATAGAATATGGCACCGGTGATGAGCCATTTCCAGGTCTGAGGCTTAATTGTCCTGGTAGCTTCTGCTTCCTCTTTTTTGGAATGCATGCTCTAGGGAAGCCAGTCTATATATGAAAATTTTGGCCACCCCAAAACCTCCATGTAGTGCAGTAGACCAACCTAACGTACAAAAATGCAATGTTGGGAATAAGAGAAAATCAACTCATTCTGAGTTGTTCCAACCTTCCCAGTTGAGGCTACTGTCAAATAGAAAGAAAGAAAAAAAAAAAAAACCTGAAACAATTTAGTAGCCTATTTGATGTCTTTTATTCAAAGGAAAACAGTCCATGGATTAGGGGACTACAGGGCCTAACAAGCAGTGGAGCACTGTTCCCAAGGGATTTCTGGAAGAGTGAGTTTTATAGAATGTTATAGGCAACCAGAGGCAAGGTGGAAACAAGGCATAATTGGCTAGGCTTTTATAAGCCTAGGTGGTCCTATTTTCCAGGGTAAGGCAAACTAGCTAAAGCTGGGATGTAGGATTGTGACTGATGTATATTAGGTTTCCTTGAGAGTGTAGTGTTTCCCATAACTGCAGTCTGACAGGTTTAGATTTGTGATGTAGGCCAGGCCAATGGGGCTGCCTCTATTTTGTGGGCCCCCAATCAAATTAACTCTACCACCCAGACACTGGAATTAGTCCAGGCCCCTCAAATTTCAGACCATATGACACCCAACTGACCTTTTCACAGCTACACATGATATTTGGTGCAAGAACTGCTGTCTGAACCTGGTCTACACAAAGACCTATGAGAGAGAATAACATATTGCCATTTTAAGATACCCAGGTGTGGGATTGCTTATTAACATAATTCTAAATAACAAAAGAAATGAATTACATGTACTCTTTACTTCCTTGATACCTTAATTTTACCTCTGCAGTACATCCTATAAGGGATTTGGCAGTTGCTAAGTGAAGTGGGCAATCCATTCAAAGTTCAAGAAATGATATATAGGAATTGTTTAACTTTTAATAATTCCATTGCTAGGTTCACTTTTATACCATGGGACCATTTCCTGGGTAAGATTTACAAGCATTACTCAAACTTCAGTATTCAAATAAACAAAAACTATTTTTAAAGCCAGCAATGATTGAATCCCATTGTTTCCTGTTTATGGGCGAAAGATATTTGGAAAAAGAATATGCACTGTGCACCAATTTCTTTAAATAAAATTCATTTTATATCACCATATCACCCAGAAAATGTGTTCATTTTTACTTCCTCTTTATGTATCTTGATTGTTGGAGAAGGCTGAGACAATAGGTATCTTAGAGACTTTGGCAGCAGGATTTTTGACCAGAAATTACTCAAAAGCCACTTAAAATTCAGTGCTGGGGCCCCTGGGTGGCTCCGTGGGTTAAAACCTCTGCTTTCGGCTCAGGTCATGATCCCAGGGTCCTGGGATAGAGCCCCACATCGGGCTCTCTGCTCCGCGGAGAGCCGGCTTCCTCCTCTCTCTGCCTGCCTCTCTGCCTACTTGTGATCTCTGTCTGTCAAATAAATAAATAAAATCTTTAAAAAAATGAAATAAAATGGGAGAATAGATGTATAAATTATTTATTAAAAAAATTCAGTGCTGATGGATTAGTGGGGTTTTGTTGCTTCTATAGGAAAAAGAAGAGCCTTGATAGCATGGTTTTTGCTTAGAAATTTATTGTGGTGGTGTTGCATCAATCAGACAAAATTTTGAATTCTTATTTACTTACTACTAATCAGGGTTTTTTTACATTTACACATTAATGTTTCTGAGATTTAGTACTCTGGTATATAAAACGGGGAGTATAAAACATTTATATGTTTCCTTTTTTTTTTTTTTTAAGAATTCTATGCCAAGGATTTTGATACTTGGAAAAGTCTCAGTAAATGCTACTTCCCTGTATGTCTGAACTCCCACTTATCTCTACCCTTGCCTTTCTCTGCCTCACTCAAGTTCTGTTTTGTTTTATTTTGTTTGTTTTGTTTTCTTTTACCTTTTTTCAATATCTTCATTCAGAATTCTGGTCTACTAATTCAAAATTGTTTAACACTGTCTGTTTCTTTCTTGGAATGAATACATATTATATCCTAAGGTTTTGTTTTGTTTTTGTTTTGTTTCTTTTTTACTTTGACACCTTATCCTACCTTTCCTCATGTAATCGCTAAGATTAATTGAGCATTATGTGTGAAGCATTATCTTAAGAAATATATTTTTAAGTTGTTTAACAATCTGTAATGCAGGTGTTATTAATGTCCCCATTTTGTCGATGGAAATTTCAAGGACAGAGTGTGATTAATGACATAAGTCAGGAAACAAGTAAGGTATAGAGTCCTCCAGACAAATAAAATTAAAGTAGTCAGACAGTATCCCTTTTCTGATAGTGAGAATTAACACTTTTAATGAATAAGCCAAAATTAGCATTTTGCTTATGTTGTTTCTCAAAATGTGTTCCATGATTAACTCTATCAGAATTTTCTTGGATGCTTCTTATAGATTCTTGGGCCCATACCAGCATGGCAATGAGAAGCTCTGAGACTGCAGGCAGAAATCTGAGCCTTTAATATATCTCAGTGATTTTGGCATGGTAAAGTTTGGGAGGCTTGGTTTTAAGTATCTACTAAATATAGCTCTGGTTCATACAGTTTATCTATTTAATATCTATCTTTGACTATTTTTTCCTTTTCTTTTCCTTTTTTTAAATTTAAATAGGTCAGGTATATATGGCAATAGATATAGTGGTGTGGGCTTCCTTGTATTGCCTTCTACACTCTCACACTCCCTCTGACTCCATGTGCTTTTGCCCACACCATCATTACAATTTTGTAAAACCACTGATATTCCAAGTAAGTCAGTAGATTATCTTTCTCATACTTATTTACTATTTCACAGTATTTTGAAACAAGAGAACTTCTCGGCTGAATTTTGCTCCACTCCTAATTCTTACATTGAAATCCCAACCCCACTTCCTCAGAATGTGACTGTATTTAGAGATAGACCCTTAAAGGAATAATTAAGACAAAATGAAATCATGTGAATGGACCCTAACCCAATCTATTGGTGTGTTTATAAAAAGAGTATATAGGACACGGACCAGAGACCATGGGATGACCATGTGAGAACCCAGTGAGAAGGTGGCCATCTTTACAGCAAGGACAGAGGCTTCAAAGGAAGCCAGACCTGCTTATATCTTGATTTTGGACTTCCAGCTCCCCCATAGATGTGAGAAATAAATTTCTGTTGTTTAAGCCACTCAGTCTGTTTTATTTTGTTATGGCAACTCTAGAAAACTAAAACAGAAATTGATTTTTTTTTTCGCTGTTTAAAGTCATTAAAGCTATTAGTGGACAAGGGGGAGGGGAAGGGGAAAAGTTGATACCCTTCAAATTATCCTTGTGACCTTATGTAGGGAAAAACATACACTGCATATTTTTCATCCATCTAGTTCTGATATATGATACACACACATACACACACTCACACAATATACACACACATATGTGTATATATATATGTACACACACACACACACATATATGGTTCTAAGCATCCTTATATGCTCTATTCAGAGAATTACTAGATATCTAAATATTCAAACAGCCTTTCTCCACTATGTTTTCTACTATACCGTTATCTACTTTACAGCCACTCTCTAATATTCTTCTCCAACATTTCTTCTTCTTGGATATTTCTTAGGGGGGGAAAAAGGTTTGCCCTAATTTCTCGGACACAGAATACCCAGAAATTCCCTGGAAAGAACCAGATGCACTCTCAGAAAAGCAAAATATAATAGATTGATTATTATTGGTAAATATTCAATCCTTTTCACCACAAGCTGAGAATTTTTCCTTCGCCCCTTAATTTATTTTAATCATGTTTTTTTTTTTTTTTTTGCTTATTTTTGCATTAGTTTCAAAGGAAACAAAAAGAGGACTCCACTCCTGGCACTAATTTCTGAATTCTCCATTGCTTAAAATATGTTCTCACTCATGAATCTCAAGTAGGCTTGGGATCACTTAATATAGGGTAGCTCAGCTGGGAAGCTTGGTTCATGCTTTGCTGGGCTACTTGCCATTTATTCGTAGCTTTTGTTGCTTGATACTTATTAATTCATATTCATATTAATTTTATGCTTAATATTTGTAATTAATTCACACACAATTTTCAATTATAATGCTTCAAATTCACATATAAATGGAACTTTAATTTTTAACATCATTCTACAAGGATTTTATCACATTTTTAAACACTCAGAATTATAAATGTGCTAACTTACTTTGTTATCCCAAGACCCAAAAGGAAGACTTGAAATTTATTTTAAGAGATATTTACATTTCTTGGGGGTGCCTGGGTGGCTCAGTCCTTAAGTGGCTGCCTTCTGTTCAGGTCAGGATCCCTGCCTCCTGGGATCTAGCCCTGCATAAGGCTCCCTGCTCAGTGGGAAGCCTGCTTCTCCCTTTCCCACACCCCTGCTTGTGTTCTCTCTCTCTGTCAAATAAACAAACAAAATCTAGAAAAAAAAAAGAGAGAGATTTACATTTCTTTTCAAAGTTACAGCATTATTTGTCAATATTTACAGCTTGGAAAGAAAACTCTAGATTTGGGTTGTGTCTTGAAGAATCACAGTGGTGGACAAATGTATAACATTATTTTACTGTAATGCTTGGAAAATATAAAACATGCAAAATGGTCCAATAATTTGCTAAGAACAAATAGAAATAGAATTTGATGTAAAAGCAGGCAATCACGGGGATGTGACACAAAATTGAAACTAATACTGAGAGTCAAAGGCAATTTTATTGCTGAAATTATGTAGATAACTGAAATTAATACAAACTGAAATAGTACAAAATGACAATACCATAGCATGTGAATAGAGGAGATTGTATATTTTGGAGAACAAAACTCATTAATTCAATTATGGGGACAGTTCTAGTCATGTAGGATCTGTAGAAACAACATAGCTAAGATATTTGGCCTCATGGAGCATGTTTTCAAGTGGGGGAAAAAAAGAATGTAAGTGAGTAGATTAACAAGACATCAGCTGCCAAAATTGCTTTGAAATGTTAAGTTCTCGGGGGCCTGAGTGGCTCAATGGGTTAAAGCCTCTGCCTTTGGACCCGGGTCATGATCCCAGGGTCCTGGGATCGAGCCCCACATCGGGGTCTCTGCTGAGCAGGGAGCCTGCTTCCCCCTCTCTCTCTCTACCTGCCTCTCTGCCTACTTGTGATCTCTGTCAAATAAATAAATAAAATCTTTAAAAAAAAAAAGGAAATGTTGGGACTCCTTGGTGGCTCAGTTGGTTGGATGACTGCCTTCGGCTCAGGTCATGATCCCAGAGACCCGGATCGAGTCCCGCATCAGGCTCCCAGCTCCACCGGGAGTCTGCTTCTCCCTCTGACCTTCTCCTCACTCATGCTCTCTCACTGCCTTCTCTCAAATAAATAAATAAAATCTTAAAAAAATAAAAAGAAATGTTAAGTTCTATAGGAATAAAATTGAGAAATGTATTTTAATACTGAATCATTTCATCATCAGAAAAAAATAGGTACTTACATTCTAATATTTTCATTGTCATGCTGGATTACAAATCCATCTTCTAAGTACAATAACAATACCCCTGCCACATGTATGACCTTTACTGGCAGGTGCCTATGGGTCCTGATATATTTCAGCTAGCAAATTTAAATATTCCGATTTGTAAAAGAGATAACACAATACTAAAATGTTGCCTTTTATGGAATGCACAATAGTGTTATCAATTTTATGCTATAAATAACTATATTTGCTGGAAATTTAGTAATTTCAAATATTCTATTGGTACATATATTTATGTGGATAAGGGGATAGAAAAAAATGGGGATAGGAAAAATGTTTTTTTTTCATTTTTTGCTGCCATTTCAGTTTTTTATCTATTTATATCCTCATTACTCTTGTTAAGCTAGATGAGAGTTGGGACACAAGAACATTTGGTTTATTGAAGTTGAACATAGTCTATGAAAAGTTGAACATAGCCTATGTATTGTTATTTTAAGAAATATTTTTATACATGTTCTGTGTTTTAAAAAGTGTTTTTACAGGCTGATAGAAATGTAGTAAGGGGTTATATAAATTCAATAAATATACTTAGAAACATCAAGAAAATCAATATACTGAATATTTACTTACTATTGTGAAATCTCCATGATATGGGCAAAAATTAGGCACTAAATTAATTTTACCACCTAGAGTTTACCCCTAAAACTATGTGAAAAAATAATTACAAGTTCAATTAAATTTAAATGATATATAGTCTTCCATATTAAATAAAGTAAAATTTTCAAAACAAATTATCTCCAAGTCTGTTCTTGACTTGAAAAGTAGTTTTTTTGCCTCTACATAAAATTTGGATGGAATAATGTCATTTAATGAAATCTTTCATAAATGCCTGCCTCTGGCAAGGAACAATTTAAAAACAAAGGATAAAATGAAAACTTAATATGTGTCACTAATCAAGGATGTACACATGCAGTCTGTTTCTTGAGAGGAGCTGGTACAAACAATATCTTGCCTTAGGAAGACAGCAATCTAACCTAAATAAATATGAATTACTACAATGTCATCAAAAAAATTGCCTTGTATCACAAACATTTTAGCTTGGCCCCAAAGGTTTAGTTCATCCAAGGATTAAACTGTGCATGTCCATATTTATTCTCTTTAAATCCATTTGAACAGCAGTAATTGTTCTTTTAATTTCTCAAATTGTTTTTCACATGTGCCTTTTATGGTTGACCTGTCGTGATTTAGATATTTAAGGGGGAGAGGTAAGGCATGGAAAGCAAGAAATATTTGTAGAGGTTTGTCTCTATAAAATTAGGATTAAGTTGATTTTTTTTCAAAAATTTTATTTATTTATTTGAGAGAGAGATAGACAGACAGATAGCAGGGGGAGGGTGAGAGGGAGAAGCAGACTCCCTGCTGCATTGGGCCCAATGTGGGGTTTCATCTCAGGACCCTGGGATCATGATTTGAGCCAAAGGCAGATGCTTAACTGACTGAGCCACCCAGGTGCCTCTAAACTGAATTCTGTTTAAAGACAAAGGTTAGGGGTGCCTGAGTGGCTCAGTCCTTAAGCATTTGCCTTTGGCTCAAGTCATGGTCCCAGAGTCTTGGGACAGAGTCCCACATCAGACTCCCTGCTCAGCAGAAAGCCTGTTTCTCCCTCTCTTACTCCCCCTTGGTTGCTTTCTCTGTTACACTGTTTCTTTCTCTGTTAAATAAATAAATAAAATCTTTAAAAAAAATAAAAATTAAAAAAAG
The DNA here is from genome assembly GCA_004024625.1 of Mellivora capensis. Classification (NCBI taxonomy): domain Eukaryota; kingdom Metazoa; phylum Chordata; class Mammalia; order Carnivora; family Mustelidae; genus Mellivora; species Mellivora capensis. Next base: position 80,016 of record PISX010002514.1, on the reverse strand, counting down.
GTTTAAGTTAAGGGAAAAAGTAAAACTCAACAATGCTTTATTTAATTATAATAATAAGCAGATGCTCTTCTAAAATTATTTTTTATTCTCTAAAATAATCATAAACATTCACCATCCTAAACATCACCCACATAAACCATCCATTCAATGGTTAAATCTCTTTATACACTTTTTTTTAAAAGATTTTATTTATTTGACAGACTGAGATCACAAGTAGGCAGAGAGGCAGGCAGAGAGAGAGGAAGAGAAGCAGGCTCCCTGCTGAGCAGAGAGTCTAATGCTGGGCTCCATCCTAGGACCATGGGATCACGACCTGAGCCAAAGGCAGAGGCTTTAACCCACTGAGCCACCCAAGCGCCCCATCTCTTTATACACCTTTAAAGCTACTTTTTGAGATAACTAATGACATGAAGATTTTTGGAATCTCAGCAGTTTACGGGACATCCAGAATTAATCTCATAATCCCTTTTGTTACCATACAAATATATGTTTAACAATTTCAGAAAAAATAAAGTTTTTCCTTAAGAATAAAATGAACTGGGGGCACCTGGGTGGCTCAGTCAGTTAAGCATCTGACTCCTGATCTTGGCTCAGTTCATGATCTGAGTTGGGAGTTGGAGCACTGCTTTGGGCCCACATTGGGCATGGAGCCTGCTTAAGATTCTCCTATCCTGCATCCCACCTCACTTTCTATTTAGGAGAAGTGATTTTCCCAGTTCACAATATGGCAAGAATGCCATATCTATCCCGGGTTCAAGATATCTTGTTATGTTCAATATTCCTTCTCTTTCAGATCAGTGTTCTCTCCTATTCTGTCTGACAAATGTATCACACCCTTAGCAATTTGACAATAATTGTGATGAGCAATAAAAAGCTACCATAAGTTTCAATATTATAGAAATATTTTAAAATAAATGTTGGTGGTGCCCATTTGGGTTCTTTGTCGTATTTAATGTTATTTTATTTTAAATCAGGATCAAACACATGTGTTTTCTTCTCAGTCATATAAAAACCTATTCTACCTGAGGATAATAATTATGCCTTTTTGAATTAATCTTTGTTCCTACAACTAGTATATAACATTGTCTTATGTTTAAAAACTATAAAAAAGATACATAAAGAAATAATTGAATATATATGTTAATGAATTAATAGATAAGAAAGCAGATAAAAGAATATTACCTTTAAATTTTTAATTAGACATAGAAGTATCATTTATAAGGAGATATATATAATATATCATATGTGTATACACTTTGTATACTAACTAAAATGGTATGAATATTAACAGAAGATTGAGTTTTAAATTTATTAAATCCTATCTCAAAATATTCCAGTTGTTTCCCTTGTTGTTTGTATTCGTTTGATAAGCCCTTTAATCTTACTAAGTTTATCTATTTTGTAAAGGAGAATGTATGTTGTTTGTATGATTATCATCACCAAGTTATATTTTCACTATCTGATATGTCCTAATCCTGTTGAATATATTCAATGAAGGATGGATTGCTTTCATAATCTGTTTGTCTCTATAACTTCTACATCTTTTTACATCTCTCTCTCTATCTATGTACCCATTAATGAACAAATTACATTTTCTCTCTAGAGACAATGAGCTGATTCAGAAAAGAGAGCTTTTTGGGGGGGACTTTCAAAAAGACTAGGACATACAGTTTTTTCTTCTCTTTTTTTTAAAATCCCTGGACCCTAGGGAAGTTGGATATTGAATTGACAAGACATGCACTTTAAGGATCAAGATATAACTAAGCTGGATTATATGTCTCTAGAGAGTACTTTGATTATACAATTTGATTACCTTTCAACTCAAATCTTCTGATCCACATGTTATCTAAATTAATCTTTTCTGATGGGCAGCTTATTTGGCCTTAATCCCGCTGTTTGCATTTCCAAAGTCATATACTTAAAGCACCTCATTGTTTTAGGTTTCAAATTATTAATGATGTTTTGAAAAATCGTATAACTCTATTCATTCCTTCCAACCAAGAACTATTAATTTAAATTGCCTCATTTTAAGGTTTATTAATTAAAAGATTTGCCCTAATTAATACATTCAACAATGAATAGCCCTGTTATATTTTGAATATGCTCAGATCATGTTTAATCTTGAGAACCATAAATTATTCTTTCTACTGTTATTTATTGAGCAATAACTGCATTTCATGCACCATGGTTTCTGGCTTTTTAAAAAATGTTTTAATTATATCACAGTACAAATGCTGAAATTAAATTTCAGAGATTTCATAACCATGTTTTGTCTAAAAGTCATCTGAAATAAAATGGCATATAAAAATTCAACCAACATACTATTATTTCTGTCTCAGCGCATACATTATTCAGGTAATCTGGGTTCTGAACTGCAGGAATTTTAAGTCCTCTCAGAACTAGAAACTGATAAGCTTTTTGTCTATATGCTTTTCTCAAATCCGTGGAAGTTAGGAAAACTAAAGTCAAAAGTACTCATCAATTTCCATTTTGTTAGAAAAAGTAGCTTAATTGATGTGCTCCACTATGTAAGATGCTAAGATCTAAATGCAAACTATTTTTTCTATCCCCTTATTAATTTAGTTGAGATTTTTGTATATGTATCTAGTTTATGTTCAAAATTTTATTGTTTTAAATTTTCTATGTGAGTAACTATTTCTATGGTAGTTACTTAGTAATGGGTGAGATACTACATGTAAGCACCATTTTTATTTAAAATTATTAAGCTTTTGGTTTTTTTGAAAAAATGATTTTTAAAATCTCTTAAAATCATCAAAAATTAATCAGTAAACATGGTAGTAGATAAATTCAAAAACAATTGCTAATGAAAATTTTACATAGAGTTAGCTGAGTAATAAAAATATTATAGAAGTAAATTAAGGTCTTGATAATATTATATGTGAAAGATTTAATTTACATGGAAAAATAGAACAACTGTTTCATCCCAACTTGTTTGAAAAGTTTGAGAGATGCATATGCAGATGCAGTGTCTTACTTAAAATACAACCTTTCAAGGGTAGGCAGCACCCTAAAAGTGGTAAGACTTGGATGCTTGATTGGCTACATTGTTGTCTGTGAAAGCTGGCTAATAAGACTGTGATGCTGGGAATCAGTACTATATCTGTATCAATCTTGATTTGGAAATCATAGACTATGAAACTTCCTATATTTTAAGTGTTGTGGAGGAATTCATACCATGACCAAACTATGTCAGCAACATTTTCTCAACAGCAATTTTAGGGTTTCGGTGGGGACAGGAAGGATGGTAAGGTGATCAAGTTGACCCATTGTTAGCAAAACCTAGACATGTTTTTAAATTCCTTCAAGCAAATTTGAATAGCAATTCACATGAGTATCATGTGTAATGAAAATCATCTATGCCTTGTTTTAGATGTACCATTTTAAGAAAAAAAATTCTAAAACAAAATATATTTGATACCATATCATATATTTTATGTATAAAGTGACATTTCATTCATTTAATAAATTGTATTAGGGTTCTCCAGAGAAACAGAACCTGTATTCCCTATATTTCTTTTTTTTTTTAAAGAAAGTTACACCTGCCAACTCTGTCTCTTTTTGATCCCACTGATGATTTTTTAAAGATTTCATTTATTCACTTGACGGACAGAGATCACAAGTAGGCAGAGAAGCAGGCAGAGAGAGAGTGAGAAGCAGGCTGCCGAGCAGAGAACCCCATGCAGGCAGGACCCTGGGATCATGACCCGAGCCAAAGGCAGAGGCCCAACCCACTGAGCCACCCAGGTGCCCCTCCCTATATTTCAATCTGGAGAATACTCTCCAAAATATGGTGAAATAAAAGGACATAAAAATGAGCTCCTCAAATAACAATTCAGCTCCTTAATAACCTGCTTCCTCGTCCAAGGTTTTATTAAAATTTTTCATAAATACAACATTGTGATTTATGCTTTAAAAAGAATATGTGCATGGAAGAATAGAAAACACATTTCTTAATTCCAGGGAGAATGGAATTCATTTGTGTAGACCATAAAGACAGAAAAAAATACCACTTGTTAACCACTATACTTCTTCAGCATATTTTAGAAATAATAATATTGATATTATTTAATTATGCAATAATAATAAATTCTGCATTAAAAGACTTTCATTAACTTAAATAGAAAATATTCAGATATTTGTGTTACCAAAAATAAACTTACTTTATTTTTTTCCAAAAATATTAGACTGCTCACAGGTCTTTCAATATAACAAATGAAAGAATTAAAAATATTATCTCAACAGATGCCAAAACTTATTTGACAATATTTCAAATTCATTTTTGATCTATTTCATATTATACTGAATATTATATTTAGCATAATAAAATAGTTTTATCATACCAACAGCTAATACTGTATCTAATGATGGGATATTAGAGGATTTTTAATAAAATTAGTAATAGGTAATGAATTGCTAGGGTCATCCTTATTATTTAACTGTGTTCATTAATTCTTACTTGAACAACATAATAAGGAAATGAAATAAGAATAATAAGTATTGTGAAGGAGGAATATCATTTTTGAAAGATAAAATATTTTCCTATGTAGAAAATACAAAGCAATTACTTGTGAGAGATATTAGAATTAATAAAGTAATTCATTAAGTTGCAAATGTATTACAAAGTTGCAAATAAATATTCATAGATTTGCAAAATAATTATACATAGATTAACAGGTAGCTTGCTGCATTTACGTATGCTTTGTAACAAATGTGCCCAAATCTAACAGTTTAGAACAATAAACAGTTATTATTTCACAGTTTCTTAAAGTCAGAGATATGGAAGCTGTTTAGCTGAGTGATTCCAGCTCCCTGTCTCTCAGGAGGCTGCTATCAAGCTGTCAGCCTGGTCTGCTGCCAACTGCAGACTACATGGGGGTTGAAGGTGACGGCTCTAAGCTCACTAATGTAGTTCTTGGTAGGTCCCAGTTCTTCAAATGTATTTGAGAGAGAGAGAAGTAAATAGTCCAAGATGAAAGCCACAGTCCAAATCAGTCTCAGAATTGACATACCAAAACTTCTACCATATGCTATTAACAATACAGATCAAACCTGGTAAAATATGGTACATAACTGTCAATACCAGAAGTTTCAAAACTCCTGTGTTGGACATACTGGAGGATGCAGAGAAAGCAGTAAGAAAACCGTCTCTCTCTCTCTCACACACACACACACACACACACACATGCATACACACACATGCATACACACACACAATTCAGGGCATAAAGAACATAAATAAGGGGTATGTATATATCTCAAAGGTATATATATTGTTGTTTGCACCCATATTTTTGAAATCAATAGCCACTAACCATATGTGAGTATTTTTTCCTTAGTTGCTCTAGCTACCTTCCAGGTGCTGAAAAATCACATGTGACTGTGGCTATCAAATTGAATGGCACAAAAATAGAGAATATTTCCCTCATCATTGAGAGACATTTACAGCACATCGATGAGGGGTAGCAAGAAAGCACTTACAAATACCAAATGATACAAGTTTTTGTGAAACGTTTTTGTGTCTAATATAATGAAATAAAATGAAATGAAAATAGACACAAAGAAGACAAAAAGGAATGAATCACAGTCACACTTTTTTCAATAGAATATATTGGCTTAAGCTTCTGGTCACAACAAATGAAAACAAAACAAAAAAAGCTAATTTGGATAGGCAGGTATTTAATTCACACAGAAAATAAACATTCATTTGACAATACCACTTGATACCTATATACAAATTTAAATTTCAGTTGCTGAATGGATGGGCCTTATATAAACTAAGTATCAAATAATGAAGGTTAATGTTTTATTTCCCTTCTTGGAGTTATTGGATTATTTACACACAAAAATATGAACTTTGTATTCACAATAATAGACCAAGATGCTGTTTTAGAACATTTCATCCTATCAACAGCTTCATTTTTCTGTAACATCATTTAATTTAATGAGTTGCCCATTGGTGATCAAGAGAAATTACAGGCTTAACTGATAGAAAGACACATTATTAGTGTGTCTTTATGTCAAAATTACTCTTGTACTTTGTCAGGGTCATTGTCAACCTAAACATTTATTTTAATACCATTAAAACTCAATGACATGAAACAATCTTACTTGTTATTATATGAGTTTATATTTATTGTTTTCAATTTCAATCTCTTTGAAATTGTTTAAAGAGCAAAATAAAATGCAACAGTGCTTCTGCTACCGTTTATCCCCAAGGAAGAATACAGGATGGTTATTAGACTAATAATAGTGTAATTATCATTACCTTTATTTCCTGAATCAAGTTGCATTTTCTAGATACACAGACTCTTCAACTACACCTAGGTGTGGTTTTATAAGAAGGAAAACATCTCATATACTTCACTTATGGCTGTGTGTGAAGTTTCCAAGGACTATTAGTAAAGGAGAAGAAACATGGCTGAGTGAAATGAGGTAGAATAAGCCTGATTGCCTACACCCTTTCAGGGTGACAGGAAACAAAGCCCCTTATGCAGTAAAGGAAATCTCACAAACTATCCCAGAGCTAAGTGGACTCTCAAAACTATTTTTAAATAATGTTGAATGATGCCATGTAATCCTAAACAACATAAACCCACTGAGTCTTGGTTTTGACTTTTCTATCAAAAAGGGGTACTGATACTCACTATTTAAAAGATAAAATTATAATTTATCACGTGTCAAGTAGCTGGCACTTAGTAAATTGAATCACCTATGTTTATATTTGAAATATTATTCCCAAACACAGGATAAAAACTTTGCTGAAAATGTTACTAGGCATCAGCGAGCTTTGGGTAATCAGTCACAGTTGTTGAGGAAAAAGACATGTAGATAAGCAGAGGTGATGCCAGAGCTGCTGATAATCTGACTTCTCTTCTTTCACAGAAACCAAGAAGTCTTGGTAAGTTAAGTTAACTTAAGAAGTAAGTTAAGCTTCTGCCTTAGGCTTAAGTCATGGGATCTAACCCCACACAGGGCTCCCTGATCAGTGTGGGAAGCCTGCTTTTCCCTCTCCCACCCCTGCCCCCGCTTGTGTTATTTTATTAATGTAGACTTTATCCATCTTCTAGTCAGAAAAGTTCTCTCTCCTCATTTTTATGACACTCTGCTCTATAGTTTATATGGTTCTATACATGCCTATCTCTGTCTTGAAGATAGTAAGATTCTTGTTATCTGTATAATCCTCTGAGGACTTCACTCATGCAGGTGAAGCCCATAATAGGTCTAGCATAGCACCGTGTACATTCACGGTGTATTCACAAAAATACATTAGAAAAAGAAAGTGAAGAGGAAGCGAAGGGAGGAAAAGAGGACATGGAAACAGAGGAGTGGAATAGAATAACAAAATAAAAGAAATAAAAAAGATTGTGGCATAGAATACAAACTAAGGAAGAAAGAGGTTCTAGGCTATAGAAAGAGAAGTGTTATAGTCTTTCTTTCTTTCTTTCTTTCTTTCTTTCTTTCTTTCTTTCTTTCTTTCCTCTCTTCTTTCCTTCCCTCCCTCCCTCCCTCCCTCCCTCCCTCCCTTCCTTCCCTCCCTCCCTCTCTCCCTTCCTTCCTTCCTTTCCTTCCTCTCTTCCTTCCCGTCCCTCCCTTCTTCCCTAACTCCCTTCCTCCCTTCCTTCCTTCATATTGCTAACCAAGATTTGAATTCTTAAAAGTAAAGTCATTTTGGCCCCCACTTCTCAAATAATTGACTGCTTTGGATAAGCTGTGATGAGAATAAAAAGTGTTTTTATTTGAACATAGTTAAATAAACATGCTTCAATAATATGACATAAATTAAAGAAAAATGGGATTTGATTATTAAGATATGTTCTGGTGAAATGATTATATTATGCAACACACACACATATGTGTATATATTTGTATATGTATTTATATATTGTATATATATGTGTGTATATATATATTTATATACACTTTTGACTTAATAGTGTTTTTGATTAATGGCATGAATTACACTTGCATGGCAGTAGACTCTGATGTTGATTATCCAGTGGCAGTTTTCCCCTCTCTTGGTGGTTGTCCCTTGGTATGCTTTATGTGTCCATGATTTTTTGCTTGCCTCAGGAAAATGATATCTACAGCTCTAGCTATTGAAGTGAATCCTAACTAATCTAAAGCAATGATGATAATTCCAATTTCCCTTTCCAATTATTAAATTAGGTAGCTAATGCAACACAGTTTCTATCAGTGAGACATTGGAGAAATATTCTGGGCAAATAGGAAATATAATTTTGTTTTTAACAAAAACAGGCTAAAGAAGAATTTTGTTTGTTTGTTTGTTTTTCCTGCAAGCAATAGTGCCCATGGTTGTGAGGCTTAGAGCTATTCTATCAGTCAGTTGAGGGAGGAAGAGGTAAAGTAACAAGCCTAGGAAAGCTGAGAGGATTGAAAGAAGGAAAGAACCTGGATTCTTAGTAATGTGATTGGAATGTGAACTTGCCAGAAGAGCTTATTATGTGAGATAATAAACTCCTTTATTATTTAGCTATTTTGACTTTAGATTTTTAGTTACTTGCAGGAAACACACCTAAAATAACAAAACATATCTGCAAAGAAAGCTAAAAAATATTAGAGTTAATATATACTGACCTACAGAATTTAAAAATACCAAATTATCATGAAAAATATTTTCTCAATTGAAATACCATTCCTCAAATGAACTAGTTTATTTTTTCTATTTTTTGAATCTCATTTTCCACCCACTCTTGGTTATTTTCTTGTTTCTTTAACTTTTCGAGAACTCCCTGAATATTAATCTTTTATAAAGTAAGCAATTTATAACAGCTCAAAAGAAATTGTGTTTTGTTCACTATTTAATATAACTTTTATAACACATACTAAGGTATTTTCTGGAAATAATTAGCTTTTAGAAATTATTTTGATTCTTTTATTTGCATTAAAGAAATATTCTATTTGTAACTGCCTCATGAAATTAACAACTCATTAAAGATAATTTTAAAGTTATTTTCAAAAAATTCTATTAAACCATAAATGAACACACTATTTAATATCATTGTACTCTCTAAGGATAAACCATATCAGGGAGTTGTTGTAAAGAAGTGTCAAGAAATGTGATTATGTTTTAATTTACGCTTAGACTACTAAAGCAGTACATATATACGATAATATATTAAAACACCTGGCCCCCAATATAACATAATTTTCAAGGCTAGGAAAGAAAATTAGTAAAGGGAATGTGTTTGGCCAGACCCTCAATTGATCCAAATGAAGTAAATGTAGAAAACCTTAACATGTTTGAAAAGACATATAAGATCAGTTTCCCTACTGATCTAAATAAATTAATTTGTAATCTGCAAGTAATTGACATTCGCTGGTTAGAATTTAATTGCAATACTTATTTAAATAAGCCAACTTTAATGAAGGCAAAGGGTCATTTTTACTAATCTCAAATTAGAAGAATAAATAAGAAAGTAAATTAATGTTTTGAATTTTCATTATTTCTAAGAGTGACCCCAAGTCATTTTATTGGTTCTGAGTAGAAAGTAATGACAAACTGACACTAAATTTAAATGATGTACATATTCATGTAAAAACACGCCTTATGACCATTTTCCCAAATTTAAAAATTCAATTTTCAGGGCGCCTGGGTGGCTCAGTGGGTTAAAGCCTCTGCCTTAGGCTTGGGTCCTGATCCCAGGATCCTGGAATCAAGCCCCGCATTGGGCTCTCTGCTTATCAGGGAGCCTGCTTCTCCCTCTCTCTCTCTCTCTGCCTGCCTCTCTGCCTACTTGTGATCTCTGTCTGTCAAATAAAATAAATAAAATCTTTTTTAAAAAGTTCAATTTTCAAACATTATCCTTGGAAATAATATTTTAGAACCAAGTATAGATGACATTTTTATATCTTCTAAAAATGAGCTCATTTTATTTTATAATCAATATTCTATAAAGTTTGAATGCTGCCCTCCCCACTACTGCTAATTTATTTTTCAAAAATCTTTTGTTTATAAATCGAAGCATGCATTTTATTTTGTGATATCTTGTGAATTAGTCTACAAATATATTCACCTTAAATTTTTTAGAAAAAAAATAAGATTTTCACATTTTTAATTATCACTATAACAGTTCAGGTTATTAGAATCATATTTATCAAATATGCCAAAGTTATATAGTTATAGTTATACTATGTTATAGGCTATAGTTATATTATGAGGCAGGTGACTGAAGATGACAAAATAATTCCTGTATTATCTACTTTTAGTATTTTTTTAATAATAGACTTTGTCTTTAACAAGTTTTAGGTTCACAGCAAAAATGAACAGAAGGTATGGAGAGTCTCATATATCCCCTTCTTCACAAAGGCATAACCTCCCTAGTGATCAATGTCCTTCTCCAGAGGAGTACATTTGCTATAGTCAATGAACCTACACTGATACATCATTAGCTCCCAAAGGTCACCTTGGTGCTATATATTCTATGGGTTTTGATAAAGTTACAGTGACATATATTCACCACTGTAATATCATACCATCTAGTTTCCATTGCTAAAATCCTCTGTGCTGGGTCTCTTATACTTTTTTAATGGCTAATATAGGCTTGCCCTTAGCTGTGTAAGATAAAAGTATGTGAAAGTTTAACATAGCCTCTTAACACATAAATTAAAACAAACAAACAAACAAACAAAAAACAACTAGAAAGCAGAAAATCTCAAGGAATATAAAACTACAAATGTAAACTAATGTGGGGTGCCTGGGTAGCTCAGTGTGTTAAAGCCTCTGCCTTCATCCCAGGTCATGATCTCAGAGTCCTGGGATGGAGCCCTGCATCAGACTCTCTGCTCAGCCTGCTCCCCCCTCTCCCTCTGCCTTACTTGGTCAGCATACCTGGTCAAGGAGTTATCTGTCAGATATCTCAAACCAGTGGGCCCTTCTTATTATAATAGTGCAAAGAGAAAGGACATTGCATCACTTTTTGCTTTTTGTTTGGATCATTATTACATAAGGATGTGACATTGAGAATTATGATATTTAAAACAATGATGAAAACAATACACTGAAAATTGCAGAAGTAATAGAAAACCTGGATTTCTTATATCAAAACTGGGTTGTTATTCAAAACCTTGAACTGTGTACTTTTTAACCTACTGTTATCAAAAAACATTCTTAAAGACTTACCCATTGGGACACCTTGGTGGCTCAGTTGGTTAAGCGGCTGCCTTTGGTTCAGGTCATGATCCCAGAGTCCTGGGATCGAGTCCCACATCTGACTCCTTGTCCAGCAGGGAGCCTGCTTCTCCCTCTGCCTCTGTCTGCCTGTGCTCATTCTCTCTCTCTCTGACAAATAAATAAATAAAATCTAAAAAAAAAAAAAAGATTTACTCATTTATTTCCTGCAACTTAACACATATCAGCAAAAGATTGAAAAGTGTCACTTCCTTAATTTTTTTCTTTTTGTAATTTAAATTCAATTAATTAGCATATAATATATTATTAGTTTCAGAGGTACAAGTTTGTGATTCATTTGTCTTATAAGTTTTCTTATTTTTAAGAAAAGAACAGCTCTAAAGACACCTATAGAATTTATTTATTTTATTTGAAGATATTTACATAGTAACTCTCATGTACCATATACTGTTTCTGACACTAGGTATGGTCGTCCACAAGACAAACAAAGTCCTTTACATTAGGGTGATATCATTAGAGATGAAGAGAGAAGTATCCCAGAATTTAGCTAGGACACATAGCTAAAATGACAAAAAATTGAGGAGGATAAAATTTGGTAGATGAATTCAAGAATTGCTAACATTTACTTTGTGATGACTTAGACATCAACTCTAACAATTATGTAGTAACCTTTGCATATACAATTGAATCACAAAGAGATATCAGAGGTAGAGATATATATTTGAGAGTCATGAATTCATCAGTTGAAGTTAAATGTAGATTAAATCATCTAGGGAAAGAATGTAGATAAGAAAAAAAATACACAAAAAGTGGCGCAGGGATGTTTCCTGAGATATTCATTCTAATCAAAAACTAATTTTTAAATATTCACTTTTTAAAGAACTTTGAGAATTACAGAATATGGAAAGTAGCATCCAGTGAAGAATATCAGGAATTATTTCAAGAAAATCAATTGTATAAAACACTACTGAGCAATAACTTAAAAGGAAGAGAAAGCAGAATATATACATTCATTCATAGCAATTTCCATTGATTTGAACCCTGGAAATCTTATCTGACCTTGATGAAAACTCTTAAAAGTATGATGGAAACTGGTTTAGGTAAGTTAAAATGTCGTTGGAAGGAAAAGCAGTCTTACCACTTGTTCATATAAATTTTTTTTCCCAGTAAATGAAGTGAAACAAGACAAAATATCAAGAGAGGTATGTTATCAAACATATATATTTTCATGCTTCCAGTAATTGCTAGAGTACAGTTTATGATTAATGAAGAGGGAATGAGGGCTCCTGGGTGGCTCAGTGGGTTGCAGCCTGTGTCTTCGGCTCGGGTCATGATCTCAGGGTCCTGGGATTGAGACCCACGTCGGGTTCTCTGCTCAGCGGTGAGCCTGCTTCCTCCTCTCTTCCTCTCTGCCTGCCTCTCTGCCTGCTTGTGATCTCTGTCTGTCAAATAAATAAATAAAATCTTAAAGAAAAAAAGGAAGAGGGAATGAGTTTCAGAGTAAGTATGAAATAGTCTTTGATAAGTGATAACAGAGAACAATTTTACATGGTAAAATTAGATGAAGAAAATGGAGCCACAGGTAAATAAAATTGTTCAGCTAGTAATGACATAATGAGGGAGATCTTATCTGATGGGTCCATTTTGAAAATGAATTTTGAAAAAAGTTTATCACCTATCAATGAAGAATAGAAGAGGTAAATATGTGGTTAGAGAAGAAAATTGAAGATACAAAATAGTTGTCTGACTTTAAAAAAATAACACATTTAATTGAGAAACAGTAGCTACTTGGTACAATTACCCACTTAAAGTTTATTTTCTTGGTTTTAAAATGAAACCAGTCAGTTAAATGCATGATTATCTCCAGAAACTTTAGTAGAGTGAATATTTGGATTCAACCATTGTTGAAAATCCATATATGAATGGAAATGAAAAGGAAAAGAATAATGATCATTATGAAAAAAAAAACTGGTGTTAGAAGTCTGATGTTTATAATCTGGTGGAAGACTTGCTAAAATATGGTTCCTAGGGTAAATGACCTAGAGTAGCAAAACAGTCAGTTTGATTTTGAGGCAATAGAAAGCAAAGCTCTGAAGGAGGTGGAGATTTTATGCTTAACAATGCTCTGGTTGTGATTATGAGAGTAGCTGAAGGAAAGTTGGAAGCAAAACTCAAGGAGCTGAGATAACTAGGAACTTAATGGGTCATGTCCATGGATGGTAGATTTGCAAGAATTACAGGAGTAGAGATGAAGAGGACAACAGGGCTCAGTGACTGACAATAACTGTGTAAGCAGGAAACCTGAAGGTGTGACAACAATGACAGACTAGGTGAGTGGTACTGTGATGAAATATGTTCCGTAAATTTGGAGTTTCTGAAGGAGGAGAGAAATATGGATTGGAAGAGGCAATGGGCCTTTACATATTGGGTGTGGGGCCATAGAGAGAATAATAATTTTAATTTAAAGAACAGCTTCCATTTGAGAATACTAGAGGGAGGTGGTGTCCTCAGAAGATCAATTACTACCAAGAAGAGAAATAATTTTTTTAAAGGGGGTTAAGGTTATAAAGAAATTTGCAATCATAGATCTGGAGTGTGAGAAAGTAAAACAAAATATTTTTGTGACATTCAGTAAATTTGAGGGGAATGACAAAGTCAAACAAGGAGATTTAGAAACTATGGATAGAGCAGGATTATCCTAGAGACCTGAACCTTTGACTTTGATTCAGTAAGGATTATAGGAGGAGATAGAGTATCTTGAGGCCCTTAGAGGAGAGGGTTCATGCTTCATTCCTACTTTATAATACCTTTGATTACTTCTGAAGTTCCTGATAATGTTTGGTCTGGGGCAGGAGCAGTAACTGTCAATAGTATAGCAAATCCCCTTCTATTACTTTTTTTTCTAATTCCAGACAGTGATCATACAGTTATTTGTGGAAATACCAGATACTACTGATGCCCTTGTCATGTTGGATACCTCAGAGGATTCACTGGGTATCATATATACCCGTCCTACAATCTCCTGATAGGAAATAAAAATAACAATGACAGCAGCAACAACAATAAGCCAAAATTATAGAAAACAAGTATTTAATATGCATATCTATTATTTATTAATATCTATATAGAAATACCTCAATTTTTGTTCTTATTCTTTTATTCTTTCTTTCTTTTTTTTTTTTTGAGATTGAGTGAGAGACAGGGCACAATCAGGGACAGAGGGAGAGGGAAAAGCAGACTGAGTAGGGAGCTCGAAGCAGGGCTCAATCCCAGGACCTTGATCATGACCTAAGCCCAAGGCAGAAGTTTAACTGACTGAGCCACCCAGGTGCCCCCAATTTTTGCCCATATTCTAATCTATGCTTAAGAAAGACTGTTACACACAAACACCTCAAAAGTGAGCAAGCTTAAAAACATCAAGAGTTTTAAAATCATTAGATATCATGTAATTTGAAACCTGTGCTGATACAATTTTGATGTAGTTTAAAATTAGATGTCATGTAATTTGAAACCTGTGCTGATACAATTTTGATGTGGTTTAAGAAATATGGGACTTTTATGACCCCATAAATAGTTAACTATGTAACATCTTTTCATGTTATGATGTGAAGTTTTATTATGGGATCATTACCCAAAAACATCTAAGATCTATTTTAGTACCCAAATTTGGATTTAGTCCAGAACAATTTCTTGAATCTAGAGTGCTAACATCATTTCCATTTAATGTTTAAGTCCAAGGGAATGTAGTAGAAACTGTTAAACAAGAATTGACTATTTTCCACCAAGGGCTAGGACTCCAAAACAGTTTTAACTTCAAACTCACCCACTTTGACAACTTTTTAAAATATTTTGTACATGGGGCACCTGGGTGGCTCAGTGGATTAAAGCCTCTGCCTTTGGCTCAGGTCATGATTCCATGGTCCTGGGATCAAGCCCCGAATCCGGTTCTCTGCTCAGCAGGAAGCCTGCTTCCCTTCCTCTCTCTCTGCCTGCCTCTCTGCCTACTTGTGATCTCTGTCAAATAAATAAACAAAATCTTTAGAATATATATATGTGTGTATATATATATATATATATATATATAGTACAGTTGATTGGGTATTTTTATACTACTGCATTTCAAAATCAATAAATATGGTAGTTTCATTTTACATGTTAGATATTATCATGCCTAATCTACATATTAGTCAAATAAGTAATGCATTTACAGTAGTTTATTGCAATCAGTTATAAGTGGTAATGACCTAAAAACCAGTGATTTAGCTGAGGTATGAACGTTTAAGTGCTTACTATTTATTGTTTTAAGCATTATCCAAGAATTAATTCATTTAAATCTCATCTCCATACTATTACATGGAAATATTATTATCCCCACTCTACAGATTAAGAAACGATGGCATGAACAGTTGGATAATTTCCCCAAATTCACACATCTAGTCTGACCCCAGGGATCTGAACTTAGGCAAACAATTCTAAGCACCCATTTCCTAACAATGTTACATATCTGCTTACAAAAAGATAACAACATTAAAGGTAGATCTTTTTATTTGAATACCTTGAATTTACTTTATATGAAATATTATTTCTCATAAAATTGAACATAAGTGAGTAAAACATAGTGGGTTGCCTTTCTCTTTTCAATATCATAGTTACAGATTTTTTTTTAAGATTTTATTTATTTATTTGACAGACAGAGATTACAAGTAGGCAAGAGAGGCAGGCAGGGAGAGAGAGGAGGAAGCAGGCTCTCCGCGGAGCAGAGAGCCCGATGTGGGGCTCGATCCCAGGACCCTGGGATCATGATCTGAGCCGAAAGCAGAGGCTTTAACCCACTGAGCCACCCAGATGCCCCCATAGTTACAGATTTATACACCTCTAAAATAACCCAAAGAAAAACAATAAAAAGTATATACTTTTGTGAAGTTTGTAAATATCAGAAGATAAAACATCCAAGTTATCAAATTAATTCTTTACACTCAAGGATAAAGCAATATCTGCTTAACAACAGAACACTGGGATAGAATATAAAGAATTCATGAACTCTGTAAAATGTTTTATTCATATATTGGTAAATGAATACATAACCATTTGAAAACATTTTTGTTTTTGACATAACCCACATCTTGGAATATGAGAAGTTTTATTTTTTTTAATGCATGGTGCAATAATAGATACATGATTTTGCTTGTTTCATTAAAAGAAATAAATCATTGTTATCCACACATTTTCCTCTTTTTGATGTTAAACCCTACTGCATAAAATCTATGCAAAAATGATTAGAAGTTTTATTTTGTGATGGGAACAACTATAAATTTTTGAAAAGGAGATGAATGCATAAAACTTATTTTTTAAAGTAAATTAAAATGAGCCGTTACATCTTGGTGATGATTCCTTTCATATGTATGTTAATGAACACAGTTGAGTTGCTCTAAATTTCCAGTATAATAATTTTCTAGAATGAAACCTGAAATATAGCCCTAGAATATAGAGTTCTGTAGATTGGCAGTAGGGATTGCAGAACCCTTGTGTACTCAGTATTGTCAGATAAAATTCAGTTCATACAGGTATTTGAATTTCAGATAAACAATGAATATTTGCTTAGTAAAAGTGTGTCTCATTTGAGTCATAGAAATATTCCCTCTTTATCTGAAATTCAGATTTCACTGGGAGTCTTGTATTTTGATTTGCTGAATCTGGCAATTTTATGTATGTTGCATGGCTCTTCCATCCTCACTTAGTTAATTTATTTTGTCTTTATCATAACTCTGGATTTAAATTTTTTGAATTCTGCTTCAATTCATTTTCCAAAAATAATTAAATTGCTTCATATTACTACAAAGCATCACTAAGGCAAGTTTCACTAATAGGCAAACTGCAGTATGTGTTTGAATATATTAACAAGGCAAGAACTGATACTTATAGGAATTGATTATATTCTTGAAGTATCCACACATATTTTGGCCAAAAAATAAAACAAGTATCACTTACCATATTAATGGCAAACTATTTTGAGGAAAATAAGTTTATTGTAGAAATGTTTGTATGAAAGTATTTATAAGTCTACATAAATGTATAACTTCTTGCTACAGAAACCCATGTTTTTTGTTGGTTTTACATTTTATTTTTAGCTTGTAGTCATTCGCCCTTTTATTCAATTCTCATTGTTAATCTGAACAAATAATTTAGAAAGATTGGTGAAGCACAAAATATATTTGTCTTGTTAATTTTGTTAACAATTGAAGCTACAAGGAGAGCACATTTTCATAAATAACTATGACAGCTGTGTAGTTAAAAGCATGAATTCTTCATTCAGTAAGTAATCTCCAAAGTGAAGACATAATGCTACCTTCTTATTTTCATAACTTTTTGCCCAGAAAAATAGCATCCTCTAAACAATTACGAAGATGGGTAACATGCATCTACCCAGTAAAGATTTCTATAACCTTTATCATGGCCATTTAGAAAATACAGAAAAAGGGAAATTCTAGATTGTAAAAACAACATAATCCTAAAGAGACTCTAAGATAGTATACTTTCTTGTTTCCATATCTATCTAGATCAGATAGCCCATAGTCTCTTTTGGAGAGGAAATACACTCTTAAATTTCCCTGAGTAAAACTTCACCTCATTTTATATCATGGAAGCTAAGAAGTCAGTCACATTTTAAAAGGTTTCTTGGGCAAAACTACACTGATAAAAAAAAAAATCCCAAATCAGAATATCATAATTATGGCTTTATCTTCTTTGTTTCTTACTCATTAATTACTATCTTTAGTTCTAAGTTCTGTTTTCCACTATGAAAGTAACAGCATTAGAGAAAATTTAAAAAATAAAGAGAAGATTATTTAATAAAACTCTTGATTCTATGACCTAAAAAAAAAAAATTGGAAACATAGTTCTAGGTCTTTTCCTATGTAGTTGTAGCTATATATGTGAATGCATGTCACATTCATTTTATTCACATGTACTTTTCATACTATGATTTCCTAATAATAATTAAAATCACTTTAGATTTTGACTAGACTGCTAGTGTTCTTTGTCCACCCCAGATGTTATATAAATTTGGATCATCCAGGGCTTGAGAATGTTTTATGGTGATTAGGTGGGCCTGAGGGCTTTCATTAGGTTCTATGAAAGAATTTCATTTGTCAATCACTTCCAGATGGGAAAAAGACAGTCTTAGCTTTAAGCTTGTGTGGTGAAAAGAAGGTTTTGTCTTGCCTTGTCTTTTTCCCCTTCCCTTCTCTTCCCTCTCCCCTTCCTTCTTTTCTTCCTTCCTCCTTCCCTCCCTCAGTCTTTCTTCCTCTTCCTCTTTCTTTCTTTCTTCCTTCCCTCTTTCCTTCCTTCCTTCCAGTAGGTCATGGGACACAAAATTGAGCCTCTCCTTTGCTATATGACAGTATTCTAGCATCATGGAGCTCTCATGTTATGTTTAGGAATTATGAAACATTTGCTTGTGACATCTAAGTATTTTTCAAGACTGAGGCATGTTGAGCTGAAGTTTTGGTAAAATTGGCAGTGTTTTGGGGAGTTGAAAGAAAACTATATTCATCTATGATGGGAATAAGTACAAGAAAGTAGCCTAAAGAATTCTAGGGCCTCTGGCTCAGCAAAGGTTAGTGACATGGAAAGAAAGCAGAAACAGCAAATGACAACTACTGTAACTAATTGCTAAAACTTATAGGAATGAACTCCCCAAAATATTATGCAAAAATTCAAAAGTATTTTAACATCTTCACAGGATGATTGCACTAGTACACAGGAATCATTTTTCACCTTATATCTCCATATTCTAAAATATTTTTTATATTTTATTTATATTTTTATTTGTCAAAGAAATAAATTATAAAATATAATTTACTTTAAAGAAACTCACATTACAGACAACTTTCAAAGAACCAATCTATTTAGTAGTTTGAACCAAACTATACTCATTTACTTGGGTGTATGTTCTATCAAAAGTCAAAATAATTTTTGAATTTTAGGCCAAAATCCATACAAAATATTATGTAGCTATATTCATTACAAAATTTTTTTGTAAATTTTGTAAATTTACAAAATTTTGTAATTTTGTAAATCCATTACACTTTCAATGGATTTAACTTTTGTAAATCCATTACAAAATATTATGACAATAGAATCCTCAAAATAATAACAAGATTTTATCAAATTTTTAAATAATGATATTAGTTACAACCACTATTTCTATTCTCTAACAATTTTTAAACTTTTTTAAAGCAAATACTCAATTATAACTAAGTACGTATAGCAGTTGCCCAAATATTGAATAAATATTTGAATTTATCTTCAGATGTTTGGAATAATATCTATATCACTTTTCTTGCCTCTTAATACATATACTCTTCTTTTTTTAAAAAAGATTTTATTTATTTATTTGACAGAGAGAAAGAGATCACAAATAGGCAGAGAGGCAGGCAGAGAGAGGGAAGCAGGCTCCCTACTGAGCAGAGAGCCCAATGTGGGCGTCGATCCCAGGACCCTGAGACCATGACCTGAGCTGAAGACAGAGGCTTAACCCATTGAGCCACCCAGGTGCCCTACATATACTCTTCTTAAGACAGTCAAAACCTGTACCTTCTATGGTTCAATAATTTCTTTAATTTCAACATGTTTTATGGAATATTTAACTTGTATTTAGCTTAAGATGGACTAAAGCACAAAAGATATATGGAATGATGGTTTTCCTCCAGAAGAGAGAGCAGCTCTAAACATGGAGTTACGTGATTTGAAAGGATTTTACAGATCTTAATCATATACTTAAAAGAACAAAATGTTTAATGAAAACACTCAACTACTTTTCTAAGCTCAAATTACATTTACTTTTGTAGTAATTTCCTACAATTACATTTACTTTTGTATTATTGTTAAAAACCCTTCCCCTAAAGAAGGTGAAATAAAATCAAATCTATAGTCTTTCTAATTATTTTTAAATGGAAGCTGCTTCTTCCTTCTTTGTGTGTGTCTGGAAAAAAATGCAGTTTATATACATAAGCAGGAAAAAACAGGTATAATACAACAAATAGGTAATCATAGGTATAAGAGCATAGTATAAAGTAGTGGTATTTGTGATATAAAGCAGATATCAATATAGCAAACATATCCAAAGTGGGAATTGATGAGTGAGTCCAAAATTAGGCTTTAAAAGTCATTTTTATATGATGACTTCATTGTTACCCTATCAATACATTTTATTTTATTTATTAAAGATTTTATTCATTTATTTGATACAGAGAGAGAGATCACAAGTAGGCAGACCAGCTGGCAGAGAGAGGTGGGGGAAGCAGGCTTCCCACTGAGCAGAGAGCCCGATGTGGGGCTTGATCCCAGGACCCTGAGATCATGACCTGGGCCGAAAGCAGAGGCTTAATCCACTGAGCCATCCAGGAGCCCCTATCAATACATTTTAAAAGTTGTTTCTACTTTTGACCTAAATGCCAAAATTGAAGGTATGTGAAATAAAAATAGCTCCTTAGCACTAAAGTAAGAATTCATGTCATCTGGGAATAGTGACAGTTTAACTTCTTCCTTTCCAGTTTGGATGCATTTTATTTATTTTTGTTGTCTGGTTGCTGAGGCTAGGACTTCCAGGACTGTGTTAAGTAACAGTGCTGAAAGTGGACATCCTTGTCTTGTTCCTGACCTTGGAGGAAAAGCCCCGTTTTGCCCCATTGAGGATGATATTAGCTGTCAGTCTTGTTTATGGCCTTCATGGTGTTGAGATTTGTTCCCTCTATACCTACTTTGTTGAAAGTTTTTATCAAGAACCTATACTGTACTTTGTTAAATGCTTTTTCTGCATTTATTAAAAGGATCACATGGTTGTTATCCTTTCTTTTATTAATGTGGTACATCACGTGGACTGATTTGCAACTATTAAGCCACCCTGGCAACCCAGGAATAAATCATACTTGACTATGGTGAATGAACCTTTTAATGTACTGTTGGATTTGATTTGCTAGTATTTTGATGAGAGTTTTTACATCCATTTTCATCAGGGATATTGGCCTGTACCTCACTTTTTTAGTGGGGTAGTTGTCTGATTTTGAAATCAAGGTAGTGCTTACCTCATAAAATGAGTTTTGACATTTACTTTGCATTTTTGTTTTTTGGAAGTCTGAGAAGAATAAGGAGAATAATAAGTTTGAAAAGAAGAATATTTGGTAAGATTCCCCAGAGAAACTATCTGGCCCTGGAGTTTTGTTTTTTGGGAGAGTTTTGATTACTGATTCAATTTCTTTGTTTGTTATGAGTTTGTTCAAATTTTCTTCTTCTTCCTTTTTAGTTTTGGTAGTTTATATGTTTCTAGGAATTTATCTGTTTCTCCCAGATTTCCCAATTTGTTGGCATATAATTTTTTATACTATTCTTTTACAATTGTATTTCTCTTCTGTTGGCTGTGATCTCTCTACTCTCATCCAAGATTTTATTGATTTGGGTCTTTTTCTTTTCTTTTTGATGCATATAGTTAGGAAATTATCACTTTTATTATTTTTTTTTTAAAGAACTAGCTCCTGGTTTCATTAATCAATTCTACTGTTTTTTTTTTCTACATATAACATTATATATATATATATATGTGTGTGTGTGTGTGTGTGTGTGTGTGTACATGTATATATGTGTATATGTATATATACATACCCAATTATATATAATTATATTTATAATTTCTATATCATTTCTATATTTCTGCTCTAATCCTTATTATTTCCCTTCTGTTGGCTTTGGGATTCATTTGTTGCTCTTTTTCTAACTCCTTTAGTTGTAAGCTTAAGTTGTATATTTGAGGGTTTTTTTGTTTGTTTTTTTCTTGAAGTAGGCCTGTGTTGCTGTATATTTCTCTTTTATGACCACTTTAACTGTACCCCAAACCTTTTGGATCATGTGTTTTAACTTTCATTTGTTTCTTTATATTTTTAATTTCTTCTGGTTGACCCATTCATTCTTCTGGTTGACCCATACCTCCATGTATTTGTGGTCTTTCCAGTTTTTTTCTTGTGGTTGACCTCAAGTTTCATAGCACTGTGGTTGGAAAGCATGCACAATATGATCTCAATCATTTGTACATATGATCTCAATCATCTGTACTTACGATCTCAATCATCTGTACTTACTGAGAGCTGATTTGGGACCCAGTATGTGATCTATTCAGGAGAATGTTCCATCTGCATTCAAAAAGAATGTATATTCTGCTGCTCAAGGATGAAAGGCTCTGAATAAGTCTGATGAGTCCACTAGTCCAGTGTGTCATTTGAAGTCATTGTTTCCTTGTTGATTTTCCTAGGCGATCTGTCCATTGCTCTAAGTCGGGTGATAATGTTCCCTGTTATTATTGTCTTATGGTCCATGAGTTCATTTATGTTTGTTTTTAATCATTTTATATATTTGGGTACTCCCAAATTAGGAGCATAAATATTTATAATTGTTATATCTTCTGGTTGCAACAGATAGACCCCTTTATTATAATACAGTATCCTTCTTGGTCTCTTGTTACGGTCTTTGGTTTAAAATCTAGTTTTTCCGATATAAATATGGATACTCCCTTTCTTTTGATGTACATTAGCATGATAAATGGTTCTCCACTCCCTCACTTTCAATCTGCATTTGTCTTTAGGTCTAAAACGAGTCTCTTATAGGCAGCATATAGATAGGTCTTATTTTTTTTATTCATTCCAATACCCTATATCTTTTGATTAGAGCATTTAGTCCATTTACATTTAGAGTAATGATTTGATAGATATGAATTTAGTGCCATTTTATTACTTGTTTTGTCATTGTTTTGTAGATTTTTTCTGTTCCTTTCTAGTTTTTGTAATTTTGGTCTTTCTTTCTCACTTAAAGAGTCCCCTTTACTATTTCTTGCAAGACTGGTTTAGTGGTCATGAACTCCTTTAGTTTTGCTTGTCTGGGAAACTATTTCTCCTTCTATTCTGAATAACAGACTTGCTGGATAGAGAATTCTTGGCTCCAGATTCTTCCCTTTCGTCAATTGAATATATCATCCCACCTCTTTCTGGACTGCCAAGTGTCTGTGGAGCGATCTGCTGTTAACCTTATTTGTCTTCCCTTGTAAGTTAGCAACTTCTTGTGCCTTGCTGCTTTTAGGATTTTCCTTTATACTTTGCAAATTTAACTACAACCTGTCTTGATGTTAGCCTGCTTTTATTGATTTTGATGAGGGTTCTCTGTGCCTCCTGGACTTGGAAGTCAGTTTCCTTTACCAGCTTAGGGAAGTTTTCAGCTACAATTTCCTCAAAGAAACCTGCCCTCTTTTCCCTCTCTTCTTCCTCTGGGATTCCTATGATACAGATGTTATAAAGCTTTATGGAGTCACTGAGTTATGTAAGTCTATATTTGTGATCCAAGATTTTTTTTCCCTCTTTTGATCAGCTTCATTACTTTCCATAATTCTTTTTTTTAAGGATTTGTATTTATTTATTTATTTGACAAAAAGATAGAGAACACAAGTAGGCAGAAAGAGAAGGAGAAGCAGGCTCTCTGCTGAGCAGGGAGCCCAATGCAGGACTTGATGTCAGGATCCTGGGATCATGACTTAAGCTGAAGGCAGCTGCTTAACCAACTGAGACACCCAGGCACCCACTTTCCATAATTCTATCTTCTATCTCACTTATTGATTCTTCTACTGCTTTCATCCTTGTGGTCGTTGCAGCCCATCAGTTTTGGATCTCAGTTATGTCATTTTTTTTTTTCCATTTTGGCCTGACTAGTTTTAAGCTCTTTTGTCTCTTTGATAAAAGACTCCCTCATGTCTTCTATGCTTTTCTCAAATCCAGCTAGTATTCTTATGATTCTTGCTTTAAATTCTAGATCAGGTATATTACTTATATCTGTTTCAATTGGGCCCCTAGCCATGAACTTTTCTTTCTTTTGGGATGGATTCCTCCTTCTTGGCACTTTTATCTAGGTATCTGTATTCTTCTGTGTGTTAGGAAAGCCTGTTATGTTTCCTGTTCTTGTGAATAATGGCTTTCTGAAGATAAGGTCATATACTGTTCAGGTACTGGCACTTCAGGAAATGTTTCTGGTATGTTATGTGCTCTCTGCTGCTGTTTTGCCTGTTCTTTTCTTCAGGTCAGTCCTCTGCAGAGGTGTTTTTTATTTGTTTGTTTGCTTGCTTGCTTGTTTGTTTTCGTTTTGTTTTGTTTGTCTGAAGGGATTGTTTGGACATTGGCCAGAATTTTGAATTTCATATTCAGAATTATTTGATATATATCTAGCTGTGAGGCAAGCCTTAGATTGTCCTACCATCCCACCATTTTAACTCCTCTTCACTCCTTCCTTCTTATAATATATCTGGAGTGTCTGAAAATGGGTGCCTTGTAATGGAGTTCAGGCCATGCTACCTAAAATATGGTACCTTGGCATGTTGAACATTTTAAGCTGATAGAATTGGAAGGGGCAGGGAGGTCCTAGAAGAACTCTGTGACCTTCCCCTGAGGCAGGTAATAGACCCTCATATGGGAGCTGCATTCCCTATAACTGAAGGAAAGATACCCCTGAAGATGGATAAATGTCAAGAGGAATCTGAACTGATAAGCCTTGCTAAGTTTCCTCCAATTTACTACACCTAGCTCATATCCTTTTAGCCTATCATATTTCTCATGATTTTCCATTCATCATTAAATCTAGTATAAAAACTGTCAGGCTTAACCATTTTCAACCCTTCATTTCCTTAAAATTCATATTTAAAAAATCGTGCACTTTTCTCTTGTTAATCTGTCTTTTGTTACAGATACCCATCTGACAACTTTGAAAGGTAGAAGGAAAAAGACAGTTTTCTTCCCTGTATTTATCTACATTATACCCCAATATTATAGAATTTAGTAGCTTCCATTCCTTTGAAACTCATCAAAAAGCACTTGTTTTCTTCTAAGGCTTTTGGAACTAGCTCACAGAAATAATAAACATTTTTTTTTTTTTTACTGTGGTTTATGTGTCAAGAAATGTGTTAATGTCTTGTTAGGCATGACCTTGCATAATTTGTAGAAAAAATAGGTTGTCTATTTTTAAAGAGCACCAATGAGAAATATTAAGCTATTTATGAAATATCACATAGGAAGACATGAAAGGATCAGAGCTTTCATCTTAGTTCTATATGGTCTTAGTTCTATCTGTTTGCAGAACTTGAACTCCTAAATATTGTTCCATTTTGTACCTTTCCTTAATCCTTTGACATCATTAAAATCTAAGCATCTAAGACGTGGCTTTTAGACCACCAAAACCGGGTTTCTGGATGAGAAGACAGTCACTGCAGTTGCAAAGTCCTTCTCAATGTGTCCTTCTTGTAGTCCTCCCAACCAGGACTCTTTTCTGAACTGGTTTGTCAATGCAATTATTATCTGGTGCAAGCCTCTTCATTTTTCTCAGTTACTTCCTCCAGACATGAACACACACTAAGCGGAATGTCTGGGTTATAATAGTCCCTATACACTTCCATACTATTGATTTTGAGATAGGGCAGGGGTGCAGTCATTTTGTAGTTCAGCTACCTGGTTACTCCTCCAATTTTTGAGAGCATGCTTCTCCTAAGTAGTGATTTCCTTTGCTGTGTTTGGCACACTGAGTCTTTTTCTTACTAAATGTCTCTTTCTTGCCTTCAGAGTGGATTTTATTCATCCCTGGAGAAAGTAATCAAGAATAACCCAAATTCTTTTGTTAGTTCCAGGTCCTGCTATCACCATTTTTTTTCCCTCCCCCTCCCCCTCCTTCTCTGAGTTGTATTTTCCTAAAGAGTTCATTTCCTTTGTATTTTTAAAGAAAATGTCATATGGTTTCACTTATTTGCGGAGCATAACAAATAACACGGAGGACATGGGGAGATGGAGAGGAGAAGGGGATTGAGGGAAATTGGAGGGGGAAATGAACCATGAGAGACTATGGACTCTGAAAAACAACCTGAGGGTTTTGAAGGGGCAGGGGGTGGGAGGCTGGGGAAGCCAGGTGGTGGGCATTATGGAAGGCACGTATTGCATAGAGCACTGGGTGTGGTACAAAAACAATGAATTCTGTCACGCTGAAAAGAAAAAAAAAATTGTTAGGGGCGCCTGGGTGGCTCAGTGAGTTAAAGCCTATGCCTTCAGCTGGGGTCATGATCTCAGGGTCCTGGGATTGAGCCCCATATTGAGCTCTCTGTTCAGCAGGGAGCCTGCTTCCACTCCTCTCTCTGCCTGCCACTCTGCCTATTTGTGATCTGTCTCTCTCTCTGTCAAAGAAATAAGCAAATAAAATCTTAAAAAAAAAAAAAAAGAAAATGTTAGAAAACTGTGTCAAAAACAAACAAACGGACTGACAGACAAAACAGACCAAAAAATATCATGGTAAACCCATGTTCCACCATCATCTACATGTTTAAGTTGTTAAGTGGTTAAATAACAAACAGTAATTTATTTGCATTTGAAAGTATAAAAGTTTCAGCCACATCCGTTCCATTTATTTGTTATTTTATTGGAAGTTCTCTAGGCTCTGAAACTGAAGCAGTCTTGCCTGTCATTGTCTCACAGATGTCAAAATTAAAAATTTGGCACTGGGAGGAGAAAAGAATAGCAGTGATAACAACTACAATAGCAGGAGGAAACTCTGTTCCTTAGCTGACTTTCTGATTTGCACTCCAAATTCCCAACTGTCCATCAGCTAAAAATCTCAGTAGCTATATCTTTGCACTGTCAGAAAATAATTTAAAATATTTTCTGCCAGCATGGACACAGTGTTTTCACTCCTATAAGCCTACAATTTACATCTTTTTAGATTAAAATACATGACCGATTACAGCAGGGGAAGTAATGTGAACTTCATAGCATTCTTCAAACTGCTGCTCTGAGACTAGGAAAGGAGGGAGAAGTTTCAAACACTTCTCATTTGATCTTAAGATTTTGCTATGTCAGGGAAAAATAAGGTGTTTAGGGGACAGGGCATTCAGTCTGCTGTTGGCCAGCATGTTGATTGCATAAGCTATAATTTGCTATCTCGATTAAAAAAATATATTTTGGAATCACAGTTGGAATTGGATATTTGACAGGTTTGTTGAGAAACAAACTCAATATATTGGGAGAGTTACTCCAAATTTACATGTTGAAATATTTCCCTTGACCATAATTGTGCAATGTGGTTTTTTTTTGGGGGGGGTAGTGTTGGGATATTCATGCCTCAACATATTCCTCATTATAACTTTCTCAGTTTTAGCCAAATCTTATTCCAATTATAGATAATATTGGGGGAGAAGTTAGAGTTTTGTAGGGGACATTTGGCATATTGATTATTTTTAAAAACCTTCTTAAGAAACAACTTGTATAAAGATTCTCAGACCATTCTTTGTCCCCCTAAAAGTGGGAAGCAAATCTCTCATAAGAAAAATGCCCTTTCTTTTACTAAGAAGTGAAAAGATATCCTTATCACCAGAAGTATGTGCTTTAAAGGAGAAAAAGCTATAGGAAAAATGTTTTTACTTTTTTAAAAAATCTACTATCTTAGCTTAAATTCTGCTTTCAAGTTCCTACAAATTAAAGCTCTCACTTACCTATTTTATTATTATTTATTTTAATCCTGTCACTTCCTCACAAATTGGTTGCCTCTTTTTCTGAAATATATAAAAATGACTTATCTTGGTCATTTCTTTAGGCCTCAATTTTATTATTAGACCACCATGTGCACATAATAAAACTTTGGTTTTTATCTCCTATTAATGTGTTTCATGTAATGTTAATTCTTAGTCCAGCTTGAAGAACTTGTAAGTGGGGGGGGGGGATTTTTTCTTCTCTACAGTTTTGTAGCTTAAAGCATTCTCATGAGCATCATGAACTCATTTTCTGGATAAGATAAATGAGGTTTAAGAAGGCACAACTTGGGGGGAGGGATAGGGTGGCTAGGTTATGGACAGGTAAGGTATATGCTAAGGTGAGTGCTGTGAATTGTGTAAGACTGATGTTTCACAGACAAATAATACATTATATGTTAATAATACATACAAATAATACATCATATTACATCATAACATTTATGTTAATAAAAATAAATTTAAAAAAGGAAGACACAACTAGTTAGTAGCAATGCTGGAACTGGATCTCATTTTTCTCATTTGAGTTCATTTATTAGCAACTTGAGACAGCAGGTGAAGGTGAGAACCAAATAGCTTCTATTTTTATTAATATTTATTTATTTATTTATTTGAGAGAAAGCATGACTGGGACAGGCAGAGGGAGAGGGAGAGAGAGAATCCCAACAAGACTCCATGCAGAGCATGGATCCCGACTCAGGACTTGAGCTCATGACTCTGAGATCAGAGCCCTCCTAGAAACCAAGAGTCAGACCCTTAAGCAACTCTGCCATTCAGGCGCCGCCCCCCACCTGAGAAAAGTTTCTTATGTGTTGTTTGATTCAATATGTAATTATTTACACAGTTTGAAGTTCAGTAGCTGTCTCTAACAAGATTGAAATATTTATGTTTAAAAAAATCAAGCAGTTTAATAGAAGCTGTTCATCACGGAAAGATTCATGAGTTCTTGTATTATTTGGTTGTTCTGATTCAGCTTCCTCATCTTTCAATTGTAATCATTGTAGTGTGTATCTCACAGGGTTGTTTGAGGGAATACTTGAAGGAAGATGTGTAAAACTTGGAACAATATCTTGGCACATGGTAAGTGCTACACATGAGTGGTTATCATTAGAGTCCTCTTGTTTCAGAAGAAAAGAAAAAGTCAAAACTTAACCAGTTGAAACACAACTTTATTATTGAAACATAAACCAAGTGAATTTTCTCTTTCTAAATAAGAAAGCTAACGTTGTTTCAGTTGGGAAGCAAAGTGTCTTAAAGTGCAATTAACTGTTTAGAAGAAGGCTTATATAATACAAAATAGCTTCAGCTGGATTCACTTGAAAGTGAGAGGCAAAATAATGAGAGTGAAGTCACTTGTATGACTTGCACTTCTGTTCATCAATAAGCCTATGCTTCTAGGTCCTAACATTTTATACAAGATTACTTTTAAGTGTGGGGTTATTATTGTTGTTTTTGGTGAAGGATAGGGCAAGAAAAACATGGGGGAAATCCTCATTAAATTCATTGATTTATATATTACAGATATTTTCATACAATATTGACATCCTAAAAGTAATACTTAAATAATTTCTCAGTATGGCATAATTTATGCCTGCACATATTTTGCATAAGTTATTACCTTCTACCAAGGAATGAAAATGAGAATTGTTTAAAATGGAATATGCTTGATAGTGAATCAAATTTCCTTAGTATGTAAATTATTTCCTGGGAGTGAATAAGGCACATTGGGAGCAATTTAATAAATGATACCCTGGAGGTCTGAACGAATTAATGAACCTGATTATCCTTCTCCTGCAGAAGAAGAAATTGTCAGTCTGCAGTTAGCCTTAAGTGAACTCTCCATAGTGTCACTTCAAAGTATTTTGTGGGGAGAATGGGATAAATATAGGTGTCCCATTTAATAATTTTGGGGTAGAGCTACTTTATATGATTACTTTCTTTCTCAGTACTGTGTCATTAGCCAAGGAACATATAGTTCTCTTGGGGAACTGATTCTGTAAAAGAAATCATGTGTACTCTGGTGCTATGGAGCTTGGCCTAAGGTGAATGCCATAGTTTTCTCTCCGAGATACTGATGCTTAAGAATACACTTCATTTCCTCTGCAGGGCTTCATAGACTTTTTTTTCCAGAGAACAGTTTTGTGGAATGGGCTTAGTGTTCTTCACCCAGCCACAAACAAAAGATAAGGTGTATATAAGTTACAATAAGAGAGCAAAATCATCCGTTTGTTTATTTTAAAGATTTTATTTATTTATTTGAGAGACAGAAAGAGAGAGCCCAATCAGAGGTGAGTCAGAGAGATAAGCAGACTCCCTGCTGCGTGGGGACCCCCCCCCGATGTGGGGGCTCTATCCTAGGACTCTGGGATCATGACCTGAGCTGAAGTCAGATGCTTAACCAATTGAGCCACCAAGGCACCCTAATTTTTTTAAAATAACTTATTAAATTGGTATTGGTGTGTGACAATTTACCACAAGCCTGAAAGCTTGAAATAACAAAAATGTATTCCTATCTCATTGTCTTGGCCAGTTGAGGTTACTATAATTAGTATACCAAAGACCAAGTGGTTTAAACAGTAGGTGTTTATTTATTATAGTTCGGGAGGCTTTGAGGTCAAAGGTCAAGGTGCTGGCCAGTTCAGTTCCTGATGAAGGACCTCTTCCTTGTCTTTAGAGAGATGCCTTCTTGCAGAATTCTGACGTGGTGGAGAGAGATTTTGAGTCTCTTCATCCCCTTATAAGGACACCAATCAGGGGGTCCATACTCATGCCCTCACATAAACCTAATTACTCTTCAAAGACCCCACCTCCTAATACCATCTCATTAGGGACTAGAGTCTCAACAAATGGATTTAAAGGGGACACATACAATCTGTATTATTCAGTTTCCATGGGTTAGGAATTCGGGTACAGGTTTGTTAGGTCCTCTGCTCAACTCTGAAAGGCTAAAATCAAGGTTATCATTTGGAGCTACAATCTCATCTAAGTCTCAGCTTGGTCTTTGAAGCACATTCAGGTTGTTGGCAAAACTTTTCTTGAGGTTGTAGGAATAAGTTTCCTATTTTCTTCTTGGTAGTAAGACAGGGGATTCTCAATTCCTAGAGTCCACTCTCAGGTCCTAGCCATATGGCTCCCTCTCAACAAAGCATCTTACTCCAGCAAAACTAGAAGGAGTCCCTAATATTAAGGTCTTGCTGATTAAGTTCAGTGCACCTAGGATCAATGAATTAGTGACTTTAATTACGTGAGCAAAACCCCATTTTTCACAAAAGGTAACATAATTACAGGAGAAATATTTCATTATATATACAAGACCTGTATACACTCAAGGAGTAGAGTTAAACAGAGTATGAGTCATTGGGGGTCATATCTGGTTGCCATTGATCACATCATAGTTATATCTTCCAGGCTGCCACTTGGATTCTTTCTCTTCCTAGGCAGTTCAACATTTTTAAAAAAATCAATATAAATGTGTACATGTCCAGAGAATGAGAAAAGCTGTGACCTGCATGCTACACTTCTAAAAAGTAAGAAGACAAAAGGAAAAGTAGATCTACACTTAAGCAACACAGTGAGTAGAGTGCACGTTCTCTTTAGTGTTCTAATAAGGGATGTAAAATTATTTTATAATAAGAAAAGGACAAATTAATTTCAAGGGAATTTCAGAGGAAAGAGGAAACATTGGAAACCAGCTGGTGGAAGACAAATTAGATGGGAGCCAGGCTTTCAAATTTATGTAAGATTTTCACAGATTTAGAGTGTAGATTTGTAACATTTAATATTATTTGCCCAATTTAGCATTGACTATTTAACCAATAATATTGAACACTGAAAATTATGAAGTGCTATGTTATGTTATTCAGTGTTAAGTATATAACATAAACACGTGGCTAAACAGTCCACATATATTATCTCATTTAATACATAAAACATCCCTAAATTAAGTAGTTATGGGCCAAAAAAAGAGGAAATATAAGGAGGCTTCTTCAGTTATGTAACCCCTGAGATGTATTTTGAAGGATGCATATGAATTATTTAACAATCAAATATGGGGGCAGAGAAATTATATATAAAAGGCACTGGAGCACTAAAGAAAATGACACACTTAGTAACTGAAAGTTATGTAATTTCACCAGAAGATTACTGTGGGGATAACGGAGTCTACAAGTAAATGTGATAATTTATGTGATTAAGAAAAGTTACTTTCTATAAGTAGACGTGTCCCAAAGAAGTGCTCATGTCCCTGGCTGCTCCCAAACAGGGCATGACACATGGCAAATAAAGTGGAAGCTAAATTCAGACACTGTTTATCCGGAAAAATGAGTCACAAGTTTATCCAAATCACACACACACCTGAACTTCTGATATTGGGCACAGGGGAGGTAAAGGAGTTCAGAGACAGAGTTCAAGTGGATCAAGTGCGTTAACAGATGATGGTGATTTGATACGAAACTGTGTGGAACAGGATGCCAACATTAATTTTAAAGGGACATAGTACAAAAATATATATAAATATCTGGATCTGAGAATAGACAGATCTATATCCTGCTTCTCAACTAGGTTTTTAGAATGAATTAACCCTCTTGCTAAAAACACTGAGGCACCTTAACACAAAAGAGTATGTTAGAAAGAAGAGTATGTTGTATGAGGCAACTTTATAGACCTGAATTCACCTTACAGAGTTCCTCTAAGCCGCCGCCTTAAATTTTCTGAGTTTAAGGGACATGGAGATGACCTTGAGAACCATCAAGGGACATACATGTCCCTGGACCTTGCAGCCAGGATGAGGGTATAGTTTAAAAAAAAAAAATTCAAAGATACTGGTAAGGCCAGGATTAACCCTGAGATATTGTCTCTTCCTCATGTCATGAAGCAAAATACATCCCTGGAACTTATACTCAACCCTGCTGAAAAGACAGGTGGAGGAATTTTAAGCTGGACTTATCAGACAGGATTTAGTTTCATGGGACAAACTAAAAATAATAAAATAGCAGAAAATAAACACTAATGAGATAGAATCACAATGAATTCACTGACTTCCCTTGTTAGTTGAAAGTTCTAAATAATAGCTGAGTTCACTGTATTAAAAATCCTCAATAATATAGTTTTTACTGACCTGAGTTTTAGACAGGCAAGAGAGTTCAAGTCATAAACAATGTTGTGTTTTATTCTGAATCCACTAACATCATTGAATAGTTTTAAGCAAAATGGTAACATCATGAGATTTATATTTTAAAAGAACACTCGGGTACAGTACAAATGATGCCCTAGAGGATATCTGTTTTGGAGACAAAATCTCTATCAATTGATTGATGTTGATGCTTTGATTCAAATGATTCAGAATAAGATAGTATCAATTTATTTTATCTTCTTAAAAATAAATAGTCATGGTGACTGAAAGGAGGGAATATTCAAGGAGGAAGATCTTCAGGTTTCGTCCTATTAGTTAGGTTGAAAGTAATATCATTTGTTAAAACAGACTGTGTAGGCAGTAACCAATAGCTGAGATCTGAATGTGGGGTCTGAAGTATTTGTGGACCATGAAAATCAGGAAGGTGAACACATCTGGAGCTCCAGAGAGAAATGTAGACTGAAGATTTTAAATTTCATTATCAGCAGAGAAGTGATAGTTGATGGCTTGGGATGATATCATTCACAAAGTGTTTAAAGTAAAAAGAAAAAAAAAGTTTAAAATGGAACATTAAGAGACAGAGAAAAACACGCCACGGAGAAAAGTGTGAAAGAGGTCACAGAGGAAACATTGCTTTTCTGGAGGACAAGGAAGGATAGATTTTCAAGGAGAAAAGAAAAGATCAACAGTTGTAAATGTCGAAAAGAGTTCAAATATGGTAAAGTCTAAAATGTATCTATTAGATTAAGCAAAGTGTAAGACAGTGTTGATCTTTGTGAAAAATTCAACAAAATGGTCGGGACGCCTCGGTGGCTCAGTTGGTTAAGCCACTGCCTTCGGCTCAGGTCATGATCCCAGTGTCCTGGGATCGAGTCCCACATTGGGCTCCTTGCTCGGCAGGGAGCCTGCTTCTCCCTCTGCCTCTGCCTGCCACTCTGTCTGCCTGTGCTCACTCTCTCTCTCTCTCTCTCTCTCTGACAAATAAATAAATTAAAAAAATTTAAAAAAACTTCAACAAAATGGTAAGGACAAAAGTTAAATTACAGGGAGTAGTGAGCTGGATGGAAGGTAAGAGCTTAGTATTTCAAGTATTTCTCTCAGAAGGAGAAGGGAGGAGAAGGAGACTGGGTAGTAGCTAGAAAAGTCAAGGTAGCCATAGTGTATTCTTGGCAGGGACAGTATCAGCCACAACGGGCAAAATTAGTTTGTGGAGGAGGAGTGGAAACGAAAATAATCTTATTCTTTTGGTATAAAAAGCATTAAGATGCATATAGTACAACAACAGGCATAGAGTGTACATGTGGTATTCAACTTCATGGACAGAATTAGGATAAAAAAGTCTCAAAAGTTTCCTTAAGGGGATAGTAATATAATAATCATAATCATAATCATAATCATTGGGAAACACTATGTAAAGTAGAGGTTTTTGCAGAGAAGAAAGCTTTGGATACCAGAAAATAAAGAAAAACATTTAAATCAATAAAAATTATAATCAAATTTAGGATTCAAAAGAGTTCAGATTATAAGAAAAGGATTAAACATAGAAAGCATGAATGATACCTCTTTCCCTGAGAAGAAGAAAAAGGTAAGAATGAGCGTAGAGACTCATTTTTGAAAATAAAAAGATCCCATTTGCTGGCTTCTATCTCTTTGTTCGTAAGACATAACGTTATTTATGAGAGCGATGGCTCAAGTGGTCTGATAGGAAGGAGAAATTAGAAGATAACCACATGATAAACTATTATGGAAAAAAATGGGTGGAATAGGGAGAATTCTGACATGGCCTCCTAGTGTATGAGCCCCATATTTAGTTCTCTCCCCTTTAGTGTGGGCAGGTCTGTGAATATGATTAATTTTGCTCTCATGATTAGGTTACATTATATGACAAAAGAAAGGATTTGAATATATACTTAAATCCCCAAAGGCTTTTGAGGGATCAAAAGAGAGATTATCCTGGATAGGCCTGATCCAATGAACCCTTTCAAACCTCTGAATGGTTTGGGCTCTTCCTGAGAGAAGAGTTCTGATACTCCTGGGAGGTTTTTCTTATTGGTCTTGAAGAAGCAAACAACCATTTTATGACCATTAATGAAAGATATTCACATGGCTAGAACCATAGAGTGGCCTTTAGCAGCTGAATTATTTCTGGTAGATACTTAGCAAGAAAACTGGTAACTCAGTTTTATAACCATAAGGATGCCAACAACCTGAATATATGTAAAAGCAGAGTCTTCCCTAGTTGAGTCTCCACAGGAGGATATAGTCTTCTAGACTTGAAATCAGTCTGTATCGCTTTAGGATGATTATCCAGAATGAGTCATTGAGAGGTGGGGAAGAAGAAATTAGCCTTTTTCATAATTTTTTATGGAATGCTGCTGTCAGCAAAGGAGAGGGAAGGAAAAGATGACAAATAAGTTAAGAACACTGGCAAGGGAGTGATTTAAATAATGGAACATGAGAAGGCCATTACATCTTACCAGAGGACTGATCCCAGAAACTTCCCTGGACCTTAGCTTCTTCATACACAAAACAAGATAATGACAGCAGCTGCCTCATAGGATTGCTGTGAATACTCGATATGCATAAAGCATGTACTATAGTGTCTGGCCTGTGCTAAGCTCTCAAGAACTGTTAGGTAGTAATACAGGGAGTAATTATGAATTCATAGTATTATAAACTGAGTACGAAAGAAAGATGGGAGAAGTATGGAGAGATTAGAAGAAAATAGAAATCAAAGGACTTCATAAAAGCATAAGGTCAGGGCACCGGGGTGGCTTAATTGGTTAAGCGTCCACCTCTTGATAGCAGCTCAGGTCTCAGTCTCAGTTTGGTGAGTTCAAGTCTCAGGTTGGCTCCATGCTGGGTGTGGAGTCTACTTAGAGAAAAACAAACAAACAAACAAACAAAAACACAAGGTCAAAAGAAAATGTGAAAAGAGCAAAAAAAATGAGAGAGCCCAAGAAGTTTGTAGCTGAAGTGTGATATTGAATTTACAATTTGGGAAAAAAAGAGAGAGAGAGAGAATTCAGAAATTAATTTACTGGGAACCTGGGTGGCTCAATCATTAAGTGTCTGCCTTTGGCTCAAGTCATGATCCCAGGGTCCTGGAATCAAGCCCCATGTCAGTCTCCCTGCTCAGCAAGGAGCCTGCTTCTTTCTCTCCCTCTGCACTTTCCGCTGCTTGTGAGCTTTGCCTCTCACTCTCTCTCTGTCAAATAAATAATCTTAAAAAAAAAAGAAATTAACTAAAATACACACACACAAAAAACACACCCACCCACAGAAACATATATATACACACACATATATATGTGTATATATATATGTATAATTTTTTACATTCAGAGAAATACACGATAAAAATATTTAAGGAATATTTGTGAAAAATGAAAATAGAATATGAGAGAATATATGTTAAATGATTGGTAATTCTTTGAACAATCAATCTCATAAAAAAGGTTAATATCAATTCAGATGAAGGTCTCCAGTGGCAGGCTTAGAACTCTTTTTCTTAAACAACTGTAGTAATCATATATTGTCACGGTTGGATGAATTATAAGGTATATGCCATAGAGGAATATCTTGATACATGGCAAAAATGGAAATATGAAATATTTTTAAGCTGAAATAATTACACTTGTCTTTATTTGAAACCTTTGTCTTGGGTGGCTAGTTGGCTCAATTGGTTAAGGAAGTGACTCTTGATTTCAGCTTAGGGTGTGATCTCAGAGTCATGGGATCGAGCCCCACATCAAGCTCCAAGCTCAGTACAGAGGCCATTTGTCCCTTTCCCTCTGTTCCTACCCCACTCATTCACTCTTTCTCTCTCTAAAATAAATAAACAAAATCTTTAAAAACATAAAAAATTAAAAAAAATTAACATCTTTGTCTTAGGCACTCATCATGTTTATGAAAGCATAAGATACTAATTATATTAGTTTACAAAAGAGCCACATTGCTTTGCAGTTCCTTCCATCAAAGAGGTAAAAAACATTAAGCCTGTAAAGGTGGACTTGCCTTATTATTTGCTCTAACTAATTTAATGTGAAGAAAGTGATGCTGTGTCAATTGTGAGCCTAGGTCTCAGAGGTTGGGCAATTGCCACTCTTGCTAATTTTGGAATCCTGATAGCTAGATGTAGAAGTGAAGCCTGATGTGAAACATGAGGCCTACAGTCCTCTGCTGCACTGGTTCATAATCCAGCCACTGCCTGATATGTGAATGAAGCCATGTTCATTCCTCCAACCATCACCCAACCCACCACCTAGCCACTGCCTGTGAATGAGACCACAACTGATCAGCTAAGCTGGCTCAGACTAGACTAGGTGAACTGCTTAGCCAACACAAAATTGTGAGATAAATGAAAATCTGCTATTTTAAGCTTCTAAGTTTTGAAATGGTTGGTGAAAATATAGCAATGCAATTAGAGGAAACAACCTAATATTTTGATTATATACGCAATCTGAATCACCTAAACAAACAATAAAAGTGCTAAAACAAATAAACAGAGAAATAAAGATAATGACAAATTTGCTTAAGCTGCATTAATTGAAACAGACCGTCCAAAGCAATGATGATGATCTCCCAGGCTATGTCTCACAACCATGTTACATATGGAGAATGGTATACCTTTCAAGTGCAGTACTTTTATAGAAATCTTAATTTATTCCTATACATTCAAAGGAAAGTAACTAGGCTTGTATTCATGAAACACCGTCATTAATTTTTTGCACAGCATGAAGACAAGAAAACTGAGGAAGAACCTAAGAACTATCTTCAAATATCTTGAGTTTTAACATGTTATGGAGGATTGACCTTATACTCTACATGACTCTAAAGGGCAAAAAACATGTGTGTGTGTGTGTGCGCGCACACACGCGCATGTGTGTGTGTTGGGGAGAGATATACAGATCAAATAGATATGTATATTTGCTTTAGGAAACAAATGTAAGTTGAATCCAAACAGAAATAGTCTAGTAATTGAAATTTAAAAGGGAATGAGCTGTTAGACGGTGGAGTCTTCCCTCCCAGGAAGTCAGGTATTAGGTAAGAATTGAACTATAAAATTCCTTCTAACTTGGAGATGCTATTATGTTATAGGTACCTCCTAACATAAAGGAGAGAGGGAAAATCTTTAAGAGTGATCACACCATTAATTAAAAAATGTAATGATAATAAGTCATTTTTATGGACTACTTATTAGTCCACAAAACTGTTAGTTTTATTAATTTATCTCATTTTTAGCTTGCAACAATCTTATTCAACGTGTCTATATATCTCAATTTTAAAGATAAAAGAACTCAGAGAACAGAAAGTTTAAGTGATTTGCCTAAAGCCACACAGCTAGGGAAAAGCAGAATCAGCAATGAACTTCAGTCAATCAGATCCCAGGCATTTAGCCAGCAGAGCACACCCTCCATTTTCAGTCTAGGAAGCTATTGCAAACGCTGTGAGCAAGACATTGCACTAAGCTTAGTGGAAGACATTGAGTTAAGTTTTTTGTCTGTCTTTCTTTCTTTCTTTCTTTCTTTCTTTCTTTCTTTTTTTCCCCCTGAACAAAGCTCTAAACACTATCATTGATAAATTTTCAGTGTGATGTACAAACCCAATATTCTGGGACCACAGTAATAGGTGAGATTAATTTAGCTGATGAAATTGAGGACAGGTCCATGAAAGAGGTAATATTTAATTTTGATTTTGAAGAAGGGGTACAATTTTAAGCATTTTTTATCACTCAGACACTTAAGGAGAGACAGATGATGTTTTGTTGCTTTGGGCTGAAGCAAAAACTCTAGAGAGAATGAAAAAATGATTTTTTCTCCTACTCACAATGCAAAGCACACTCTGCTACCGAGAAAGAAAAATCAGGTGCATGATCTTTTAGATTCTTGTGGATATCTTTTACTAGGAGAGCATTTTGTTTCACACATGCCAAAATACATGAAAGTAGACCCCACAAAAAACTCCCTTGTAGTTTCATATGCTTTTGATGTAATACAATGCTGCCAGAGGATTAATAAAATAAATGTTGTAGGGGTATAGTTATGTGCTTCATTGAGTTCTTATAAAATAATCTGTGGAAGAGATTAAAGTAACATTATTTTACACTAAGGGAACATTTTTCAATGTGCCTAATGGGGGGGGACACTTTTTAATCAATCTGCTAAATTATCTCCCCACCTCCCCGCTGTCCCCAACTTGGGTTCCTTATCTTAGGATAGCATTAGAGAGCAAGCCCAAAATTCACTTTGAAACTAGAAACCCTTGCTCTCCTCCCCTAGTTCCTCCCAAGTTAAAGCCTTAGTGGAAAAATACATTGCTGGAACCAGCCTGTCATATCTACCTGATAGTTCAGTCTCTTGTGAAATTTTCAGGGTCTTCTGGGTCATCTTCTCTATATGCCACTGGACTCATTCACATCCCCAAAGTACACGCACCATCCACAAAACTGACATCTCTGACAGAATGCCACATGTTCAGTGATGCCTTCTTCCTAGAGGTATCCCTTTGGACAAAGACCAAAAGGTAGGTGGAAGTAGCAGAGGTGAGAGTCAAATAAAAGCCTTGGAAGAGAGAATATAACTGATTTTTGAAAAGTTGTGAGTTCTGTGCTGTACCATGATATGTCAAAATCTATGTTGAGTCACGGGCATGAGAAACAAACAAGCAAACAAAAAGGTGAGAGAATAAAAGAAGGGGATTCATATATAATATTGCAATGATTCAGATGTGTGGTGAAAATGGCTGGAAATGGACAAGTGAAGTGTGAATTAATGAAAGGAGTGGATGAGAGAGGAACTGCAGAGATAACATAAATAGAAAATTATGCTGGAACTAAGGGTTGAGAAGTAGCAGAGATGACTGTAACATTTTCAGTCTAGGAAGCTATCAAATTTAATTCACTCAGCAAAACCTTACTGAGTATCTCAAATGTGCTTGTCTCAAAAAGAGGCTATTGGATCCAGAAATAAAACTCCAGTCCCTACTATCAGATAGCTCACAGTTTATCATGGAAGATCAATTGTTCTAACAATAAAAATTGACAATAATTGTAAGTAATGGAGCCTCAGAAATGGTTTGTATGTTTAAAGATAGGAGCATGCCATGAAAGTGTGATATTCAGGAAGAGCTAAAACAGTCAAATGAATGGTGAAGGATAAATGTGTCTGCCTTTTCTAGACATGACTGGATGTGGAACGATACATTTGGAAGAGAACCACTGACCTCAAATAGAATGATAAGAAAAACTCAATTTTTTAAAGTCATTATTCATGCCCAGAAATTAGAGTTTAGTGGAAGAAAGAGAAGAGTAAAATATTGGGTGGTCAGGGAGCTTCTCAAGAAAGATTTCTGTGGCTACTACCTTGAATCAGTGAAAAACATTAAAATATTTTAACTAGGAAAGTTCAAGTATAGGATTTGTAATTCTAAAAGCTCTAGGGCAGTATGTTGGAGGATTGATTTTGTGAGTGATCAGACTGGAAGCATGAGTCTCCTTAAGGAAACGAGGCTACAAGAGAGAGGAAGAGTAGGAAAACATTTACTAACACAGGGCAGGAGCAATGGGAATAGAGACTAAAAAACAGATTCCAATGGCTTAGTAAGGGGATGAAATCAGTAGTATGGGATGATCAAAAATATGTGCTAAGATTCTACTCTGTCAGAAACGCCCTCCTTATTAATGCTAACTAAATAGCCATCTGTATTAGAAACATCTGTTTACCCCAAATCCTTTCCTCATGTAATAACATAATGTAATTTTGTTTGAAGTAGCAAGGTAGCCTGCAAAAGGCATCCTTTTCAGCAAATACTTCTGAAAGCTATAAACTATTTTAGTGTGTGTCTCTTTTTTTCCTCTTCCATGCTTTCTGTTTTCTGCTGGCCTGGAACTTGGTTTAGACTCAATGACTTAAGTCCCAGGTGCCTTCAGGAATCAGAAATAACCTGGAGTTGGAAGCTCTCTGGGTCAGCTCAGGCTGCTGTAACAAACCACCATAGACTGGGTGGTTTATAAACAATGGAAATTTATTTTTATTGTTCTAGAGCCTGAAAGTCTGAGAACAGAATGCCAGGCTGGCTGGGTTCTTGTGAGAAACCTCTTCTGGGTTGTGACTACCATGTATCCTCACAAGGCTGAGAGCAGAGATAAGAAGCATGCTCTCTCATGACCCCCATAAGGACCCTAATTCTGTCATGAGGGCTCCACCCTCATGACCTCTTCTAATCCAAATTACCTCCCAAAGGCCCCACCTTATTGTACCATCACATGTAGGGGTAGGGTTTCAACATATGAATTTTGGGGAGACAAACATTCACTCTATAAAGAAGCGCTATATAAGGCTTGTAGAGGAAAGTGACTCAGAGGTACCTAAAGAAAATGATGCCATTATACAAGGTCTGGACTGCCTACAAAGAGAGTTTCCCTACAATAGGAGTGAAATAAATCTGAATACTAAGTCACTATTATTTTAGCTTTTCTGTTTTATGCAACTAAATATAATCATAAATGTTTCCCTTTCCCCCTCTATGCTTCACATTCTTTGTTACTTTCCATTATCTAAAACCATATTCTTTATTTATTACTTTTTCATTGTCTATCACCTTCCCAGAGATCATAAGCATTTGAGAGAAAAGTTAATGTTTACCTTGTTTATCCTCAGCACCTAAAACAGTAGCTAGCATAAATCGGGTGGCCAATAAATACGCTTCGGAAAACTAAATACATGAATAAATAGGTAAGGGATATGGAGTAAATAAACATATCAAATTTTGGCTTCTGGCTATGGAGACTACCTACATATATAAACAAATTTCCAAATGGAGAAAATCCACTGATATAAGGAAAGGGTGATTTAAATTTGTATCATTATGAACCTGAGGTGCCTATTTCACACACAGATTGAATCATCCTTTAGAACATTAGGTACATGGAATTCGAGCTCAAAAGAGTGTTCTGCTTGGGACGCCTGGGTGGCTCAGTTGGTTAAGCGGCTGCCTTCGGCTCAGGTCATGATCCCAGAGTCCTGGGATCGAGTCCCCCATCCGGCTCCTTGCTCAGCAGGGAGCCTGCTTCTCCCTCTGCCTCTGTCTGCCCCTCTGTCTGCCTGCGCTCGCTCTCTCTGACAAAAAAATAAATAAAATTAAATTAAAAAAAAAAAAAGAGTGTTCTGCTTTTGGGAATATCCGTAGTGTTAATCATGAGAGTAAGGGGATGTTGAGATCCAGAGCATGCTGAGGTTATTACAAATAAAAGCACTGAGGGCAGAAACCAGAGAAACACAAATATTATGTGCAACAGGAGAACAGGAGATAGAAAAACAGGAAAAGAAATGGAAATGCATAATGCAAGCTAAACAAGGTAGTATTGAAGGTAGGTAGGAAAGACTGGTAGGAAAGAGTGGTAAACAGTGTCAAATGCTTAATATATTAAGAAATTTTTCTTTGGACTTTATGACTAAAAGGTGTCTGTAAATATTGAGGCAGCTGTAAATTTTGTGAGATGAAAAGACAAAAGCACATGGAAACAAAATTGAGATATTGAATGTAGACCAATTATTCATTAAACTGTACTAATAAAACAATGAGAGAGATACAGCAAGATTGACAGGGGATCATAAATCAAGAGAGAGCTGTTTGTTTATTTTCAATGGTGAATATTTGGATATATTTTGATCTAATGGAATGTAAGCATCAATAAAGAGAAAAAAAATGAAAATACAGAGAGAAGAGGGAATTTTGACAGAATAAAATCTCTCCAGACCCTGAAAGCTCAATCTTTGAAGTGAGATATTTTTGTAATTCTAAACGTGCAAGTAGAAAAGAGAAATTTACATTTATAGATTTAAATTCTGACTCAATTCTTGGTCCCAATTTGCACTGGCTTTTTGAAAATTGTAATGGAAATATACAGCTTGACTTTTTATCTGGAATAATTTCTTCTTTGTGATCCTAGAAGAATATAAAAGGTTATTGGTTCCCTTCCTTAACGTGGAGTCAATGTTTCCAAAACATTTCCAGTGAGGCAAAGATGTTATTAGGACCACAGCCAAAATCTCTGCATGGGATTGATGATAACCAAATTTTTAAAAGATGAATATGCAAGCTGAGAGCATAATATATGATCTCTAAAATGATAATGAAAGATGAAAAAGGAAATGAAGCAAATTTGCTAAAGTGCCTACTATTTAA
The DNA here is from genome assembly GCA_004024625.1 of Mellivora capensis. NCBI lineage: Eukaryota > Metazoa > Chordata > Mammalia > Carnivora > Mustelidae > Mellivora > Mellivora capensis. Next base: position 36,939 of record PISX010002514.1, on the reverse strand, counting down.
AATATTTGTAATCAATTTTATATATGCAAAATAGCAATTTTACATAGACAGAAAGTAAAATTGATAAAATATTTTTTTAAAAAAAAGAGAGAAAGTGAAGTTGAGATATTCAATAATCTACCCTGGGGAGAGAACTGATATATAACAAAATCAAGATGCAAATCCAGTTTCTCTGATTCCAAGGTCTATACTCTTTCAAGTCTTTTTCAGTACCTCCCTAGAACTATCTTCATTGAAAATGAATCATCAAAGGGCTTCTGGGTGGCTCAGTCAGTTAAGCCTCTGCCTTTGGGAGGGGTCATGATCTCAGGGTCCTGGGATTGAGCCCGCCATTGGGCTATCTACTTGGTAGGGAGTCTGCTTGTCCCTCTCACTTTCCCTCTGTGCTCTCTTTCTCTCAAATAAGCAAAAAAAAAAAAAATCCTTAAGAAATAAATTCCAGTTAGTTAATATAGAGTGTAATATTAGTTTCAGGTATACAATTCAATGATATGACACATTTGTACAACACCTTGTGCTCATCACAAGTACAGTCTTAATCCCCAACCCCTATTTCATCCATCCTTTCACCTCCCCTCTGGTTATCATTAATTTGTTCTCTATGGTTAAGAATCTGTTTCTTGGTTTTCCTCTCTCTTTTTTCCCCTGTGATCATTTGTTTTGTTTTTAAATTCTACATATGAGTAAAATCAAATAGTATTTGTCTTTCTCTGACTAACTTCACTTAGCATAATACACTATAGCTCTATCTGTGTCATTGTAAATGGCAAGATTTCATTCTTTTTCAAGACTGAGTAATATTCCATGATATACACACACATATAGATATAGATATATCGATATCTTATCTCTTCTTTATCCATTCATCAGTCAATGGACATTTCTGTAATACAGCTATTTTACACAATGCTGCTATAAACACTGGGATTCATGTATCCTTCGAATTGACATTTTTGTATTCTTTGCATAAACACCTAGTAGTACAATTGCTGGCTCATAGTGTAATTCTATTTTTAACTTTTTGAGGATACTTCATACTGTTCTCCAAAGTGACTGTATTAGTTTGCATTCCCAAGAGCATACGAGATTTCCCCTTTTTCCACATCCTCACCAACACCTGTTGTTTCTTATGTTGCTATTTTTAGCCATTCAATCCACTTGCATTTTTAAATATCCTAAAGAATCTATAGATCATGAACAATCATTCAGTATGACACATGAGGAAAATAAAAAATCCATTTTCTTTCTTGCCAGCCTCCAAGGTACTCCTCAATAAAACTTGCCTTCTGTAATTCATGCCTTTGTATATCCCCTTTCATGTTATTACAGTGTTAGTTCCTGTGACCAATAGAATTTGACTCCTTTCTATGTCTCTGTGTCTGTCTCCACCTGTCACCATTCAGTTAGGGAAAAGCTATCTGCTATGCCATGAGGACCTTGAAGCAACTCTATGGAGAGTTTCAAGTGGTAAGAAAAGCGCAAGTAAAGGATCTGTCATGGAAGCAAAGCTTTAGCCTTAGTCAAGTCCTGAATCCCTAGCCATATTTTGCAATATCTTGATTTCAATCTCATTAGAAACCATGAGCCAGGACCACTTCATTAAGTCAATTCTGACCCATAGAAGCTGTTAGATGATAAACATTTATTGTATTATGCTGTTAAATATTGGAGTAATTTGTTACATTGTGAAGGACACATTATCCTCATTTTTCTGATAATCTTGCTTTGGTACCACAACCAAATGGTGAGACTTTCAACAGCAATCCCTAAATATGAACAGCATTATCAGAAGAAACTCTAATATCTTGAAACTTGGAGTTGATTATAGCATATCAAAGTATTTTAAAAATCCACATACATATTTCAGTATTTCACAGAAAGTTACAGTGAAATTAAATTTCTTTCAGTGTTCATATTGTCAGTTATATATATTTTTAAATTTATTTACTTGACAGAGAGATCACAAGTAGGCATAGAGGCAGGTGGGGTTGGGGTGAGGCAGGCTCCCTACTAAGCAGAGAGCCTGATGCAGGGCTCCATCCCAGACACCTGAGATCATGACCTGAGCCGAAAGCAGAGGCTTAACCCACTGAGCTACCCAGGCACCCCTGTCAGTTATATTTTTAAAGTTTTTAATGATTGTTAGTAATGGTTTAATATGAGTTAATACTTAGGCCTTGAGTAAAAGGTCAATGCTAACTTGATCATCTGACAATAAGGGAGTCAAGGTAATGTTAAGTATCCTGTCATTAATGTTACTAATAAATATTGGCATAGAACAGCAGTGTTGTAAAAAAAAAAAAAAAAAAAAAAAAAAAAAAGAACTGCAGTGTTGTTCTCATTTATTTTTCCCCCCGGACACATAAAATGTACATAAAGCCAAATAACACAGAAACTTTATTATTATTTTTAATGATATTCAACTTGTTATACAGCTTATTACTGAAGAAATTCATTTGAAATAGAGTAAAATTATAAAAATGTACATAGTTTGAGAAGTTCTTTATAGATCCTGGATATCAATCTTTTGCCTGTACTGTCATTTGCAAATACCTTCTCCCATTCCATCGGTTGCCCTTTGTTTTGTTGACTGTTTCCTTTGTTGTGCAGAAGCTTTTGATCTTGATGACATCCCAAAAGTTCATTTTCGCTTTTGTTTCCTTAGCCTTTGGAGACATATCTTGAAAGAAGTTACTGTGGCTGATACCGAAGAGGTTAATGCCGATGTTCTCCTCTAGGATTCTGATGGATTCCTGTCTCATGTTGAGGTCTTTTATCCATTTCAAGTTTATCTTTGTGTACAGTGTAAGAGAATGGTCAAGTTTCATTCTTCTACATAGCTGTCCAATTTTCCCGCACCATTTATTGAAGAGACTGTCTTTTTTCCACTGTATATTTTTTCCTGCTTTGTCGAAGATTATCTGACCATAAAGTTGAGGGTCCGTATCTGGGCTCTCTACTCTGTTCCACTGGTCTATGTGTCTGTTTTTATGCCAGTACAAAACAGATAATCATATCAAAAAATTGGCAGAAGATATGAACAGACACTTCTCCAATGAAGACATCCAAATGGCTATCAGACACATGAAAAAATGTTCATCATCACTAGCCATCAGGGAGATTCAAATTAAAACCCCTTTGAGATACCACCTTACACCACCAAAATTAGCAAGAAAGGAAACAACGTGTGTTGGAGAGGATGTGGAGAAAGGGGAACCCTCTTACACTGTTGGTGGGAATGCAAGTTGGTGCAGCCACTTTGGAGAACAGTGTGGAGATTCCTCAAGAAATTAAAAATAGAGCTTCCCTAATGACTCTGCAATTGCACTACTGGGTATTTACCCCAAAGATACAGATGTAGTGAAAAGAAGGGCCATCTGTACCCCAATGTTTATAGCAGCAATGACCACAGTCACCAAACTGTGGAAAGAACCAAGATGCCCTTCAACAGATGAATGGATAAGGAAGATGTGGTCCATATACACTATGGAGTATTATGCATCCATCAGAAAGGATGAATACCCAACTTTTGTATCAACATGGATGGGACTGGAAGAGATTATGCTGAGTGAAATAAGTCAAGCAGAGAGAGTCAATTATCATATGGTTTCACTTATTTGTGGAGCATAACAAATAACATGGAGGACATGGGGAGATGGAGAGGAGAAGGGATTTGAGGGAAATTGGAAGGGGAGGTGAACTATGAGAGACTATGAACTCTGAAAAACAACCTGAGGGTTTTTTTTTTTAAAGATTTATTTATTTGAGAGAGAGACAGTGAGAGCATGAGCGAGGAGAAGGTGAGAGGGAGAAGCAGACTCCCCGTGGAGCTGGGAGCCCAATGCGGGACTCGATCCCAGATCATAACCTCAGTCGAAGGCAGTCATCCAACCAAATGAGCCACCCAGGCGTCCCTACCTGAGGGGTTTTGAAGGGGTGGGTGGTGGGAAGTTAGGAGAGCCAGGTGGTGGGTATTAAGGAGGGCACGTATTGCATGGAGCACTGGGTGTGGTGCAAAAACAATGAATATTGTTATGCTGAAAAGAAATTTTTAAAAAGTAAAATAAAATAAAATAAAATAAACAAATAAAAAAATAAAAATAAAAAAATAAAATGTACATAGAAATTATAGCTAAAATAAATGTAAATATATCATATCTTGGATTAAAAACAGCATAAAAAGGTCAATAGATATATATGGATTTTGAAGATTTTAGCATTCAAGAAATAAAAATATGATTAGTTATGTGTTTTATTATCTGTTCTAAAACAATCCTACAGCTATCTTAAAAACTTATTCCCAATTATGGCTTTGCAAGCAATGCTGGTACACAATATTCTTGAGAGCAAGTGTAAAAAATAAAGCACCAGTTTTAATGAAGCTATATCTTGTAGTTTCCTTTGATTGGGTATGCAATACAGAAAAATGAAAATAATCCCTTAAGGTCAAGTTCACGGACATACTGCTCCAATACCTTGATTTTGACTATCAAGTAAATCCATTTATGCAATCCTAGCCTTCCTGGAATTAAAGTTATACTGTACAGTCTTCAAGATACTCTTAATTAATAGCACCTCTTTAACCCATGCTCTAAATAATATTTGAAAAAAATTTAAATGTAATAATACTTTTTTGGTTGTTTTTTAATGGATATAAATGCTATCACTAATCTCCCACATCATAGGCCATTTAATGAAGTTAGAGACCTTTTATAATCAACAATCTTAATGAATTATTTAAGAAATTGAGTTTAGACACTTAGACCAATTTATGGACCAAAATTATGTTAATTACAAGATTGTTAAGGTACCATTGAAAGGTGACCTGTCTGTGTTAGGGGAAGATAAAGAACTTATATGCAGAGCACATACAGGACATCTATATCAGCATCTAGCAGAGAAGGTTAGTGGATTGTATCTATATCTGAGAATTTTTTAAGTATCTGTTTGTTAATTAGAGATATAGAGATAACTTCCCTAACATAATAATTAGTCAAAGTAACTGAAATGCATTACCTGTGGGAGGCATTAAGATAGAAACAGTAAGTAATAGTACCTTAGACTGCCTAGCATAGTAACTGGTGAATAATAGGCAGTCAATAAATATTGCTTCCTTTTTGTGAGGGCCCCAATTTAAATGCCCCAGGAGACTGATAGTAAGAGAAAGAACACTGTATTCTAAAATGACAAGGTAGAGTTTTGAGTAATGCTCAGTGAAAGAAATTTTAGAGTTGGGAAGACTTTTCAGGAAAGGTTGCTGGTGAGCTTTTTAAACAAGTATTTTGAAACTGTGTTCTGTAGTGAAGCAAAAGGTTCTAAGAGTGTAAATAAGCCAGAATGGCTGCCAGCGGCCTCAGAAGCAGGAATCAGTATGAGATGTATAGTCAATGGCAAGTAGACTTTTATGATTTAAATGGAGGGCATATTTTCAACAGTTAATATAAAACTAAATCTTCATCCACAGTAGAAAAAATATTTGGTAGGCATGTTTACTTTGTATTTGCTTGAGAATTTTAAAAGCCTCTGTATATTTCTGAGGAAGATGTTAAAATAATAAAACCAGTATTTTAAGAGTATGATTACAAGATGAATATGCAAGGGGCGCCTGGATGGCTCAGTGGTTAAAGCCTCTGCCTTCAGCTCAGGTCATGATCCCAGGGTCCTGGGATCAAGCCCCGCATTGGGCTCTCTGCTCAGCAAGGAGCCTGCTTCCTCCTCTCTCTCTGCCTGCTTCTCTGTGAACTCCGTCTGTCAAATAAATAAATAAAATCTTAAAAAAAAATCAACCAAACAACATGAATATGCAAGACAGTTCAAAAGAGGAAGCGAGGCAAAATAATTTCTTTATATTCTAGACTTTCTCTCATAATAGTAACTATAAATCTTTGTGATTTTTAAGAAAACAAAATTTCATCTCTCTATAAGAGAAAATTATCTGCTACACTTTAAAATGAAATACTATGCACACATTTATCTAACTACTTATTTTTTTACATCAATTTGAATTTGTTAGGGAGGTTAAGGGTGTTGATGATTCACTAATTTCAGAGGAATGAAAGTTCAGCTTTCATTGGATCTGCCCCTTATATCAAGAATACTAATTAGATAACATAATAGAAATTTGTTTGAATCCTGTCTCTGAAATGTTCAGTTCTTCCAGAGCAATGTTATATTAAATGTATATGTGCATTTATCTATACCTCTCTAATTCTACAAAGGATTAATCAGTTTGTAAGCATGCAAACAATAAAATAATAAAAATGCAACAGATAAAAATTGTGACCAAATGTGTAGATCAGGACCAAAGAAAAACTTAAAAAGATATGCAGAGCATATCCTTCTAAGTTATAAAAGTGGAGCTCATACATGGTTTTAGCACAAAATTAAATGAAAATTGGAGTCGATGATAACTCTCAATATTCTGTTATTTTTTATAAGAAAACACTTTTATTTTTTTCTGAAGCTTAAGTCTTAAAATCTTTTCTTAGTGGTGTTTGTAGGAAACAACATAGAGAAATTAATAACAATAAAAAACTAAAATTAATTCTCCTTATCATCATGCTAACCATATTGCAGATATCACTTGTTAACTTAGTTATAAAATTTCTACTTTATAAATTAGTAATAAAGTAATTTTTGCTTACCAATTACACAGTTAAAAGTAGTAGAGAAGTGATTTAATTTTTTCCTTGAAGTAAACAACACTCAGTTGCATCCCTATAAATAATAAAATGTTGCATTCCATAGCATTTCCAGCATTTCCCAATGGTATCTGGATATAGAATGTAAAACAAAACTCAGAAAGTATGATCCAAGAATGGCTGAAACAAGCCTCCATGGTATTAGTTTTAAAACTAAAAAAGCATTTGATTAATTAAATGACTTATAGCATCCAATAAACATGGAAAGGTGTACTCAATACATTTGTGACAACACAAAAAGCATCCTGTGAATGTCTCTGTCTGAGCATTAACACAACCTATTGTAATTGTTGCCTTAATTCTCTGTTTCTTATTCTTTAGCATTTCTTGAAAATATGAACTTTTCTTCTTCTTCTCCAGCATATCACATTGTGCCTGCTATTCATAGACTCAAAAATTAGTAAATATCTGCATCAATCAATGTAAAACTTATTTTAAAGATTTTGTGCTGGTAAAATTGTATGTGTCCTAAGGAATAATCTCAGTTATAAATGATAATTTCAAAACTGACTTTTGAACATTTGAAAGGAAAAAATAATAATAAAAGGTAGGCACAATTAAATTTATAGAAACATAGACATTCAAATCTTAAAGGTCATGAAGACATATGAAAAGTGATGAAGAGAAAGGCATAAATGCCGTGATTAAGTATCAGTATTCTCAAAACAGAAATATAAATTTGGCTCTGAAGGAGAAAACCATTATTTGGATGGTACTTAACAAGCTTAGTCAAGAAAAGGCTTTGAGAACTCTGATTTAATTAAGCAACCAAAATGTCTAGATTACTGAAAATTAAATGATGTGAACTTATTTGTAAAGCATGACACAGCTTTCTTAATGTTTCCATTTATTTTTCTAGATTTTTTTTCTTGACTATCCCCCTAGGAGTTGCACCTCCTAATTGTATGTTCATTCTGGAATACTCTAGTGTACTCCTCCATAATACAGAGTCCTGGTTAAACATATGAAGTTTGGAGTCAAAAACCTGGATCTTCTACTTACTAGATATTGGTAAGGTAATTGACTTCTCTGTATCTGTTTTACATCTGTAAAGTAGAGATGAAATTATCAATGTTGTGGTGTTTTTATAAAAGTTGAAAGCAGTAACGTATGAAAAACACTCATTGTGTTCATTATGGCTCTGGTTACCATTTGGAACTCTTGGCCTCATATCTTGAAACAGGTTGCTTTGCTCTGCACAGACAATAACAAAACCATAAGGTGTTGAATACACTCTCCTGTTCATATACCACTCTACTCTTAATACTCTCCCCAGCCAGAATATTTCAAGGAAGGAATTGAAGTAATGTAAACAGAGGATTATATCAGGTAAATGGAGAAAACATTGTCAAATATTTCCCAGTTTCTACCAGTAACAACAGCACAAACAAAGCACAAAATGTTTTTTAAATGTTCTTTAAAGGGAGATTCATTCATAGCTATATCTTAATTTTTAACCTCATTTTACCAACTCAGGACCCATACAGATACATCTTTCAAATCTTCCAGCCACATCTGGAGAAGTTCTACTTTTCCTCAATTCCTGCTTCCAATCATTAGATCTAGACCCAAACATTTCATTTATGAGTCATTCAATAGAAGTTAGAACCTTGAATGCCAGCAGAAATATCACTGTTAAAGACTGAATTGTTGATAACAAGTAGTGAGGAACTCTGTGTTTCTGAATGGGATGAGATAAGGGGTGGGAAGTTGGTACTGCAAGTTGCAAAGACTTTACAGATAGTATTAGTAGTATGAATTGTAGGCACATCCTTTTTTCTTTTAAGAATTGTGCATATATCATCAAATGCCTACCAGAACAAGTCACAGTACAGATATATATGACCTCTGAAATTGGACATGAAATGTACTAGGTTCTAAACTGGTTGATTTTGTCTCCCTTACAAAATCCTTCAAAAAATTTGTCTTGTCCACAGATAAAAAACATAGTTCCATACCTTGGAAGAGACTGAAAATTCATATTTCATTTTATTTACTCTTCATAGCAATACTTTTGAACCAGACATAAGAAACTGAGATTCAGAGAACTTAGTATCTATCAGAACTTATGAAGTTGTCTTTCAACTCATATTTTTTCCCTACAACCACACTCTTGAAGTGATTGTACTAATATTGAGAGAACAGTAATATAATGTTAAAAATAACATTTTTGAAATAAAGAGATGGTTTGCCAATAATCTTCACTATTCTTTACTTGCATAAAAAATTATATGTTAGGAGTTTTATATATGAATTTTGACCCACGTAAACAACACCCACTCACACTTCAACCTGTGGTCAAGTAAATAAATAAATAAATAAATAAATCTTCATGAAAACAGAAGTAGGTTACTGTGCTATAAGATGTAACATTATGTGGGACAAATAAAGTAATTACAGGAATTATAAATGGAGAAAGACCTAAGTTTATTTCCTTTGATTGATTACCTTGTTAGAGGTCATTTTCTTTTCTCAATATAGCTGATTTAGTGAATGATAATTTCTTCTGCTTTCATTGCAGGCTTCTGAATTTTATTTTGTTTTAATATTTATTTATTTATTTGGCGGGGAGGAGCAGAGGGAGAGAATCCTCAGGCAGCTTCTCACTGAGTGGTGAGCCCCAGTGCAGGACTCCATTCCAAGATGAATGAGATCATGACCTGAGCCAAAATCAAGAGTTAAAAGCTCAACTGTCTGAGCCACCTAGGCAACCATGGTTCCTGAAAGGGTAATCTGAACCAGCATACAGCCCACAAAAAGTACACATAGAGCAGTGCTTTAGAATTTAAATAACTTGGGGCGCCTTGGTGGCTAAGTGGATTAAAGCCTCTGCCTTAGGCTCAGCTCATGATCCCAGGGTTCTGGGATTGAACCCCACATTGGGCTGTCTGCTCTGCAGGGAGCCTGCTTCCTCTTCCCCCTCTCTCTCTGCCTGCCTCTCTGCCTACTTGTGATCTCTGTCTGTCAAATAAATAAATAAAATCTTTAAAAAAAAAAGAATTTAAATGCCTTAAGCATTAAGGGGAAACATTTATTATATTACACTCTCTTCTTTTTATCTTTGTATATTCAGCATAATAAAATCTAGAGTGTCAAAACCACAGTATGAGTCTTCAGAAAAGAAGGAAAGAAGTAAGTAACTCAGTCTTCTGGAAGTCTAAGCTCTAGTCAGATGTTTTCCCCAAAATCATAATCTTTTATCTGTAATCCAACAAAATTCTAGAGAAAGGGGTCAGATAAGAGTTTAAACCCAAAACTTTGAAAGCAATAAAGGGTATAATTTGGCACTAAACAGACTCTGTTGCAGAAAAGCTGGAGTTGTGGTTGGGGCATTGCAATAATAAGATTAAATTATTTGGGGATTCTGAACCTTTTTTTTCTTTGGACATGGTGAAATATAGGCATGTGCTAATTCTTCAAAATCAGGACAAACAGATGAATTTAATGGGTAAAATAGGGTGTCTACTGAGGACTAGATGTTTGTGGGGGGAGCTTCTGTTATAAAAAAATAATTGCCTTTTGGAGTTCTAATTTTATTATTATTTGATGGAATCAGTAATTTGGCTAGCTTCTATGGATTATTTCTCTAAGATCTCACCTAAGGTCTTTCATATTTTTAAACAATTACTCCTCTTCATGGTCAAGAATGTCCTTTCTCGGGACGCCTGGGTGGCTCAGTTGGTTAAGCAGCTGCCTTCGGCTCAGGTCATGATCCCAGCATCCTGGGATTGAGTCCCACATCCGGCTCCTTGCTCAGCGGGGAGCCTGCTTCTCCCTCTGCCTCTGCCTGCCACTCTGCCTGTGCTCGCTCTCTCTCTCTCCCTCTCTCTCTGACAAATAAATACATTAAAAAAAAATTAAAAAAAAAAAAAGAATGTCCTTTCTCTTCTAAGTGTGATGTTATATTTGCTGAACTACTTGCAAATTAAAAAAATGTTAGATTAGGTGGACCAAAAAAATGTTAAGAAAAAAAAATCCTCCACATTTGATAGGATTTAGATGTGTTGGAAGTTCTAAAATCAATTACAACTTTCTAAAATTCATAAGCACCAGAGTCTCTGTGGATATTTGATGACAAAATTGATTTAATTTTGGAAAGATAGAAATATTCTTACCTCATTGAAATACACTGATTTCATTACTGGGTATAGTTTACTGTAGTGAGCCAGTAGTGTATCAAGACAATTTTATCAAAATAAAATTACAAGCCTAGAAACACTTATTCTGTGTCAAATAGACTATTGATATTTTCTATCCCATGTTGATTATCCGAATTCTTAATATAGCTAGTCCCTTGTTTATAAACACCTGATTTAAAAATAAACCCTTCATCTCATTATCGACTGCCATTTACAGAGTCAATTGTTGCCACAAATGCCACTTTCCATCAAAATTTGTTTTTTAACATATCCTACCAGAAATTATTGCTGTTGGAAGCTTGTTTTATCTACAAAACTAAATAACCCACTTTGGGTATAGACATACAGATTTAATTTTTACTTAATTATCTATTCCCCTGAGACTTTGAAAATCTAAGAAAGTCCAGAAATCAAATTCAAAAAGATGTGTGATTTATGACAATAGTGAAAATTTCGTGGAAGTTAAAATAATTTCTTAGAAAACAGAATTTAAATAACCCTCTCTGAGGTAATTTTTGTAGTATATGTTTTGAGCTCTAGACAACTTATTCAAATACTAAAATTTGGAAAACATTTTGTTATTACTTCTACAATGTCTTCTTAAAACGTCTGTAGAGATTTTGTGAGAGCAAGCCATATGACAAAACAAGCTTTACAGTAGTGTTATGACTCAGTTTGAATTGCTATCTCTTTGTGGATTTTCTGAGCACATTATTCCACATATTTTGAGGAATTACAGTTAATTGAGCCAGGGTATTATATTAGAGGGTTTTGGTAGATAATTTATGCTTTGTAAGGGCATGATGCTTTCAAAAGATATTTTGTTTGTTTGTTTGGTTAGTTGGTTGGTTTTTTTGTTGTTGTTTGTTTTTTACATTGGAATGTACTTCATGTACCTCTAAACAGGGGTGCAGCAGCCAACTAATGATTCTGGTCAGTGTGGCAATTTGGGCAAAAATGCTAATAGTAGAACACAGATAGATACTGTGAAAAAAAAAAACTCTAAGAAGAAAGAAGACAGAGAGTGTAAGAATCATTTTTGAATGGTGAAAGGTCCAAAATAGAAAAAAAAAAAAAAAAGAAAAAGGATGTCTCAGAGGAAGAAAATAATTACATTTTATCCTATTTCACAGAGGTTATATAGGTGACCTGCTGAGCGAGTTAGAGTAAGTTGATCATACAACTAAGAACACATTCAATATTGCTGAATAATTCATAAGTCACAAGCAGAAGATATGTCCAAAATAGTAGGTAAGACTTTGAGAAGCATGATAACAGATGACATAGGACAGAGGTTTTACAATAGACCACAGCTGCAAGATATCTGAAATAGTCAAAGCAATCTTAAGAAAGAAACAACCTGGAAGAATCATGCTTTTTTAATCCAAACTATATTAAAAGCTAGAGTAATTAAAAATGGTATAGTACTGGCATAAAAACAGACACAGAAACAAATTGAACAGAATAGAGATTCCAGAAATAAACCGAAACATCTATAGTCAACTGATCTCTGACACAGGTGACAAGAACACACAATGGGGAAAGGATATACCTTCCATAAATGGTATTGGAAAACTGAATAGCTACATACAAAATAGTAAAACTGGAACCCTGTATTACACCAATCACAAATCTTAATGTAAATTGAAATGAATACTTAAATGTAAGACCTGAAACTATAAAACAACTAGGAGAAAGCACAGAGGAAAAGCTCTTTGACAGTGATCATGACAATGATTTCTTTTGGATATAACATCAAAAGCAAAAATATATAAGTGGGACTACATTGTACTCATCAAACTAAAAACCTTCTGTACAGCAAAGGAAACAATTAACAAAATGAAAAGATAACTTATGGAATGGGAAAAACTATTTGCAAATCAGATATCTGAAAAAAAGGTGACTTTAAAATATATAAGAAAGTCACACAACCAAGAAGCAAAAAATTAAATAATCTGACCTAGAAATGGAGAAAGAACCACAATACATATTTTTTCTAAGGAAGAGATACAAATAACCACATGAAAAGTACATGAAAATTAGTTCAACATCATTCATCATCAAGGAAATGCAAATCCAAGCCACAGTGAGGCATCTTTTCACACCTGTTAGGGAAAAAAACAGCAAGCAAACAAAATAACTAATTATTCATCAGTAGATGAATGGCCACGAATATATGATCTCTATCTCACATACTGGAATATTAGTCAGCCATAAGAAAAAAAAGGCAATCCTGCCATTTATGACAACATGGATGAACCTGGAAGGCATTGTGCTAAGGCATTATGAAAAAGCCAGACAGAAGAACAAATAGTGCATGATATCGCTTATGTGTGGAACATAAAATTAAATTATATTAAATTAAACTAAAAAGTCAAGCTCATAGAAAGAGAGTAGCTGCCAGAGACTAAGGAGTGGGGGAAGTGAATAGATATTGGTCAGTTTTTATTAAATTCCAGTTAGTTAACACACAGTGTAATATTAGTTTCAGGTATATGATATAGTGATGCAACACTTCCATACAACACCCAGTACTCATCACAAGTGCCCTCTTTTTTTCTTTTGCTTCAAGATTTTATTTAAATTCTAGTTAGTTAATATATAGGATAATATTGGTTTCAGGAGTAGAATTTAGTAATTCGTCATGTATATATAAACCCAGTGCTCATCACAAGTGCCTTCCTTAATACCCATCACCCATTTAGCCTATCCCCTGCCCACCTCCCTCCAACAACCTTCATTTTGTTCTCTATAGTTAAGAGTTTCTTATTTTTTGCTTCCATCTCTCTCTCTCTCTTTTCCATTCCTCTACGTTTATCTGTTTTGTTTCATATTCTACATATGAGTGAAATTATGTGGTATTTGTCTTTCTCTGACTGATTTCACTTAGCATGATATACTCAAGCTCCATCCATGTCATTACAAATGGCAAGATTTCATTTTATTTGATAGTTGAGTAATATTCCATGGTATATATGTATACCACCTCTTCTTTATCCACTTATCAGTTGATGGACATTTGGGCTTTTCCCATAATTTGGCTATTGTTAATAATGTTGTTATAAACATTGGAGTGCAAGCCCCCTCAAATCAGTATTTTTTTCCTCCTTTGGGTAAATTCCTGCTAGTGCAATTGTTGTGTCATAGGATAGTTCTATTTTTAACTTTTTGAAGAAATTCCATACTGTCTTAAGACCTCCAAATAACCAAGCAATCTTGAAAAAGAAAAGCAAAGCTGGAGCCATCACAATTCCGGACTTCAAGTTATATTAAAAAACTGTTACCATCAAGACAGTATTGGTACTGGCAAAAAACGGACATATAGATCAATGAAAGAACAGAAAACAGACAAATGGATGCACAGCTATTTGGTCAACTAATCTTCAACAAAGCGGGAAAGAACATCCAATGGAAAAAAGACAAGTCTCATCAATAAATGGTGTTGGGACAATTGGACAGCCACATGCAGAAGAATGAAACTGGACCACTTTTTAATACCATACATAAAAATAAATTCAAAATGGATGAAAGACCTAAATTTGAGACAGGAATCCATTAAAATCCTGGAGGAGAACACAGGCAGCAACCTCTTTGACCTGGGCCATAGCAACTTCTTACTAGACACGTCTCCAGAGACCGTGCAAACAAAAGCAAAAATGAACTATTGGACTTCATTAAGATAACATCTTCTGCACAGTGAAAGAAACAATCAACAAAACTAAAAGGCAACCTACAGAATGGGAGAAGATATTTACAAATGACATATGTGATAAAGGGTTAATGTTGAAAATCTCTAAAGAACTTAACAAGTTCCCTCCTTAATCTCTATCACGTATTTAACACATCCCCCCCACCTCCCCTCTGATAACCATCAGTTTGTTCTATATAGCTAAGAGTCTATTTCTTAGTTTGCTTTTCTTTCTTTTTCTCCCTATGTTCATTTATTTTGTAATACATATCTATTCTGTGTTTGTATTCTTAACTCCTAAAAAAAGAGAATAAGAGAATCAATACACAGTATAAAACTAGAGTACCCAATTTTTGCACTTTAAGGATTCTTTATCCTGAAGACAATTACTGTTCATGAATTAAGTTTATTTTTAAGCCTATGTGAGAAGGCAATATAATTGTTCTCTTTAAATAGCCAAAGTTTGAATAACAGAGATAATGCAAACTGTGATTAGTGAATTTAGTTGATTTCCTATACACTTAGCTCATCTGGGGCCTTATAAATAGTGGTAGCCCTTAAGTAACCTACATGTCGTATTTTTTTTTAATAAAAAGAAAATAATTAATTACAGTTTGTGTTTTAACTTTGTGATTTCAGAAGTCTGTTAAATGTATGATACTTGAAGAGTGAGAATAAAGTGGCTATTTCATCATTGAGATTTCACATACCCCTATCACAAAATTGGGAAAATATTTACTCTTTGGCTTTTGGTGACATTTTTTGAAAAATTTTCTTTAAAAGATTTGCTTCAGATGGAAAAAAAAAAAGTCTTAGCTTTTCTTCCCCCCTCCCAAACACTTCTTTGTTATTATCCTGTTTGGCAGAAATAAATGTGCAATATTTTATGAAATCAAGTTGGGTCCCATGATTGTGTTGGTCTAGGGTGTCTAGAGGATTTAGCATATGCCAACCCATATGTCATTTATGTGTTTTACATTTTAAGCACACTGGGATGAATCTATTCCTTCGAAGAGTGTGATATAGTTTCTATTACCACGGAAGTCTGTGTGGGTTTGAAAGTGTGGGTTTGCAGGTGGCAGTGGGATAGCATTGGCTTTTAGTAAGAAATGTCTGAAAACCTGATTTTAAAATTATGTTCACTTTGTTTTTTCCCTTTTCACTTGCTCTCTAGCAAACACATAATCTACTTATTAAAAGATCACTGTTTCAGGATATTTGAACATAAATCCATTTATTTAAAAAATATTGGACCCAAATCATTTTCATTATTTAAAACTAGCATTTTAATTCCACTAAATTTTCTGTTAAAATATGCTTAAAGGCTAACAGTAAAACAAGACAAAATGTGCCATTAATTATAATTTCAAAACATTATTTAAGCCTTTATATTTCCCAAATATATGAAGACAACAGAGTATCATATTATCCAAATATAAATATTCCTTTAAAAACTGAAGTGGTGGGGATGTCTGGGTGGCTCAGTGGGTTAAAACCTCTGCCTTCAGCTCAGATCATGATCCCAGGGTTCTGGGATCGAGCCCCACATCCGTCTCTCTGTCCTGCAGGGAGCCTGCTTCCCCCTCTCTCTGCCTCTCTGCCTACTTGTGATGTCTCTCTCTCTGTCAAATAAATAAATAAAATCTTTAAAAAAACTGAAGGGGTAATATCTACTATTATTTATAATAATATATGTTTTACTATGCTTATGTTCAGTGTTCACCATTATTTTATAGTATGAAAGTAATTAATTCTGTTATCTTTAAATAAGCATTAAATGTGCATTATCCCGGAAATGAGACTTCCCTCACCTTTATTTTTTTTAAGGTTTTATTTATTTATTTGAGAGAGAGAGAGAGAGACAAAGTGAGAGAGCATAAGAGGGGAGGTCAGAGGGAGAAGCAGACTCCCCATGGAGCTGGGAGCCTGATGTGGGACTCGATCCCAGCACTCCGGGATCATGACCTGAGCCGAAGGCAGTCACTTAACCAACTGAGCCACCCAGGTGCCCTTCCCTCACCTTTAAATAGCACCAAATTCCCGGGTATTTAAGCACTATATGTGGACTATTGATTGACTTTTTCCAGAAATGCTTCTAAATGTTCAGTCTTGTAGACACGGAGTCATAGACTCATGCACAGTTCAGTATTGAACCAATTCCTTTATCTCTATTTCTCCATAATACAGAAACTTCTTGTCCCCAAAAGAACTGCTCTAAATAATTAAATCACTGAAATATGGGTAGGGAGATATAGATACATAAGAGGGGGGAAGGAAGTAAGGAAAGAAAGAAAGAAAAGGAGGGCAGGAGGAAGGAAAACAAAGAGGGAGGAACCTGTCATTAAACAGGTTAATAAATTCTACTTTAATTGTTAATAACATTTAGTTCAGAAAAGGGGAAAAGAAGTGCTTTCCTTAACAGTTGTATTAAGCCTTCCTCCTTTTTCTGTCTCTTTTCATCTCAAGCATCTTCAATTTTTCATACACTATTTATCAACAGGAGATATTGTTCAGTGTTTTTGTCATCAAAATATTCTCCCTGGGATGATTTAGATGAAACTATACAAAGAGACATAAAAACTTATAAGGTTCATTCTATTTATGCTTAAAATCACAATATGAGGGCTTACTTTGTTTATGTGACAACTGGTTTATAAGTGAGAAAGCTGGGGAGGCAGTTCTTGAGAAGGGAATTTCTTTCTGAATTTTCCAAGAGTGTATCGGGCTTTAACTTCTGACCTACAGAGGAATAAACTGGTTTCTACATTGTTGAACAATATCCAGTCTTGAGACACTCTCATTCAATAGTTTCACATGTATAACCTCCATATGTAAAAGATGAAAGCTTAAATACAAATGAAGCAATCAAAAATATGAGTTGAGTAGCTGAACCACAGATTTTATTCATCTTTTAATTTATTTATTCAGTCCTTTATTACATTTGGCAAAATACTTTTTCTTCCTGCAGCCAAAATGCAAAATCCCTGTAGGGGCAGAAGAGGTGGTAGAGGTGACCACAAGAGAATACCAACAGAAGGAAGGATAAAAGTAAGTAAAAGAATAAAGTGACATGAGGAGAGATTGCATTATGTTGATGATGAAGTGGGAAATCCATGGAGGAAAGGAACATGACCAAGGCAGCAAAAGCATTAGATCTCTGCCCTCTGTCAATTTGTATTTTCTCTCTCTACTTTACTGTGCTTGAAGCACCTTATTTTTGAGATTTGGCTTTTCAGATATCCTCTTTTGTTAAGCTGCAATATGAAAAAGATTTAGTACATGATATACCATCCTTTTAATTCCTAACATACTCCCTGAATGTATTCGGCCTCATATCATACCATTTCTATTTTCAAACAAATTGCCCTTACTGGACATGGTTTCTGTGTCTGTACATCCTTCCCTTCATTTGGTTACTAACAAGTAAGCAGATAAAATATATTCCTAGCAGGCCATAAATGATATGGTACATGAACAAACTACGAATTCTTATGCAACCTTAAAGATTAATCCTTATCTAAGTGCAAGTATAGAGCATTAAATTATGAACAGCTATGGTTATAGAAAATCATTTAAATTAAGGCATTCACAAGAGTATACTTTAGTCCAGTAAACTTTACCAAAAGCAAAAAATAATCAAGTTCTTGTGCATATACAAAGATGAATCTTATTAAGGGGTATTATCAAATTATATATCATGACAGTATTTGATTTACATTCTATTGTTGTAAAGATCTCTCTCAATCCTCTGTTGACTCTATTAATTGCTTCTGTGAAATGTAAGCAGGGGTTTAATAGGTTATTACACCGCAAGGTCTTTTTCAAAGTGGTTCTGTACTTGTTCATTTCAATTCATCTTGAATTTGTGTTTATTATTTTGGAGTTCAATGTGTATCTCTCTCTGATTAGATTGGAATGTGTTTGGTGTTTAAACTGTTCTAGATGATAATTGGCCTTAGCAAGACAGCATCTAAAAATAAAATCAGAAAATCAAATAAATCTCTAGCTCATTATTCTAAGAAAAAAAGGGGGGGGCTTTATTTTTAAAGGAGCAGCAGCTCAAAAATCTCTCACTCTTTGTGTCCTAACCTTTTACAAACCATGATTTCAATATAATCTAACTGAATGTATTACTAAGCATATTTGTTCACAATACCTGGTTCTCTCCTAAATTCTCTCCATTTCAGGACAGCTGCAATGTTTGTGTCTTCTACTTTGTTAGATTTTCCATTTTCGTACTTTTGTCATTTGGCAGTTGATCCAATATTTTCTATAACATTGACTATATTTTGTATCACGGGAAAATAGAGAGTACTGAATCCTCAAAGATAAGGGAACATTGTTCATTTTCTTTAAGTTACTGATGGTCCAATGACAGATTTGTAATCAATAATTATAATAATGTCATAAGAATTATGACACGGGTTTTTCATACCTGTCATAAGAGGCTTGTGGCCTAAGCCTTTTCTGGGCAATTCCTCTACATTCTAAGTGTTAGCGCAACACAGCCGTGACACGCTACCTAAAATATATATTTCATTAGGAACTTTAAAGTTCCCTTTGCTTGACCTTTCTTTTTTTCTAATAGTATAATCCATTTCCATTTATGAATTTAAATTTCATGGTCTTAAATATCTGTTATTTTCCCTTCACTGAATGAATCATGATGTCCTTCTTGCCCTTTCATGTTTAAGTTGCAAGGGAATTCACAGAGGGAAAAGTAAAAAGGACAAATGGATTAATGGTTGGAGATGTCAGTCAACAGAGTGGCAGGGATAACCCAGAGCCATTCATAACATAATCACAGAAATCACAACATCAAATATCACCTTCCTAAACCAATTTCTCTATTGTCTCACTTTGAACCGAGTTTTCAAGGATAAGACTATGAGTACACTTAAAATCCTCCACTCCTGAGGTTTATGACAGATTTTTAAGCTAATTCGTATTTTGAAAAATATTTACATCTAATTTCATGAATGAAGAAGCTGACATATTTTAAAATCTGGGGTTTACTTGTTTGTAAAAGTGTAAAGCAGCATGCCAAAACATCAGTTAGGTCAATGAATACCTAGCTTCAGCCATATAATGCAATTTTTGACACATTTATCCAGAAGTTATTTATGTATTTGAGATAGAAAGAGAGTGAGAGAGAGAGAGTGAGAGAAAGAGCACAACCCCAGGGAGAGGCAAAGAGGGAAGGAGAAGCAGACTCCCCACTGAGCAAGAACATGACTCAGAGCTCTATCCTAGGACCCTGGGATCATGACCTGAGCCAAAGGTAGATGCTTAACTTACTGAGCCACCCAGGTGCCCCTTGACACATTTATTCAATTAAAGAATATTTAATTGAGTGTTTTTACATGCAATTACTCCACCATTTAATTAAAACAAAAATCTCTCTGAAAGGAGGTTACAGTTCAGTATGAAAGACAATTGTAGATTTTTTTTTAAGATTTTATTTATTTATTTGAGAGAGAGGGCCCTCACAGGGTGAGGGGTAGAGGGAGAAGCAGACTCCTGTTTGAGCAGAGAGATTGATGCGGGGTTTGATCCTGAGACTCCAGGATTATGACCTGAGCTGAAGGCAGACATTTAACTGACTGATCCACACAGGCACCCTTGTAGTAGATTTCTGTTAACCTAAATTCTTAATTCTTTCTCTTATATATACTCTTCACTACATGGATTATCCTTTGACTTGGGGTTTGGCCATGTGTCATGTTTTGGTCAAAGTGATGTATGCACATGTGACAAAAACACAGGAAGAGTCCTTCTGTGCCTCATTAATGAGAATCACACACCTGTGAGTGAGCCCTTCTTATCAAGAGAAGCAAAAGATTCATTTTTACCCCTTTCTATTGATGAAGAGTACTCTGCCTTAAAAAGAGGAACTTGGGGCGCCTGGGTGGCTCAGTGGGTTGAGCCTCTGCCTTCGGCTCAGGTCATGATCTCAGGGTCCTGGGATCGAGCCATGCATCGGGCCATGCATCGGGCTCTCTGCTTGGCGGGGAGCCTGCTTCCTCCTCTCTCTCTCTCTGCCTGCCTCTCTGCCTACTTGTGATCTCTGTCTGTTAAATAAATAAATAAAATCTTAAATTTAAAAAAAAAAAGAGGAACTTGAATTTCATTAGAAGCAGAAGGTGCCCAATATTTAATTTTTTGACCTCTGTCACAGAAGATGTAGGTATATGTTTTAGGATATCTTAAAAATGTATGTGCCCCTGACTTTGATTTGTTTCTAGAGATTTGAAGAATCTCTAAAAAGCACTGGGCCATGTGCTTTACACCATGTGCATAAAAAGATGAGAGTCATAACTACACTCCTGTAAAGGATGGAAAATCGATCCCATGATATTCTTCAAAGAAGTTTCTGAGCTCAGTGAACTTGGGTATATTATAATGTAAACTATAAGAAGGAAAACTTGCCATTCTTCATTCTATCTACTACTAAGAAAGAGGACCTATGCTTCTTTGGTCTTAGGAAGCAATCTATACCATAAAACATGTTACTTCAATGCATTTCCAAGTGAACAAGCCTTTGAGTTTCAAAAGAGATAAAAATTTAAGAGAAGGCTCTCTGGCTTATACACACTGTAGTACAAGCATATCTACAACTTAGCCTTTATAACCCACACAGTTAAATTATCTGTAGTTTCTGAATGCTTGTGGAGATGGTGGCAAGCCCCCAATAGGACAGCTTGATTGTTCTCTAAAGTTTTCTCTTCTATCAATTCTAACTAATGGAGTCCTATGGTTAATGAAATCTGGCTATCAACAACAGGTACACATATGACATGTGCTGCCCATCCTAAACTGAATTTTATTTGATCCACAAACCCATAAATTTAATGTGCTTTCCCTCTTACGTGAATGGTTACATCTGAGATGACCCCAAGGAGTTATGGTAGACACAGGAGAACAGCCTGAGCAGATGGCTTATAATCACTATTGTCTACTTCATCCATTCTACCAACTTTCATATATTCTAGAGATTCACAAAGAATTGCCTGCGACTGGGGCACCTGGGTGGCTCAGTCATTAAATGTCTGCCTTCAGCTCAGGTCATGGTCCACGGTCCTGGGATAGAGCACCGCATCAGGCTCCCTGCTCAGCAGGGGAGTCTGCTTCTCCCTCTTCCACTCCCCCTGCTGTGTTCCCTCTCTCGCTGTGTCTATCTTTGTCAAATAAATAAATAAATTATTTAAAAAAAAAGAATGACCTGTGAATGGTTGACCAAACTGGAAAAAAAATAAAGATTTACAGATCCTACTGTATGATATGCTTTTACCAGAGCAAGGCAGAATTCTACATACAATATTATATTCCCATTTAGGAAGAAAAAGTGTTCCCAGTGGGCAGAACTTACAGTCATACATCAAGATGCCCCTCCCCCCCCCCCCGCTTGGAATGCTGGATGGCTTAAGGTTAGGAATTACACAGATATTTTAACAATGGCTAATATATGGCTAGAGAGTCGGACATGAAAAGTGTAATATCAGGAAATTGCTTTTAAGTGTTGAAGTATTGCCCACAGTACCTGTGAATAGGACCATACTTGGAAATAGGTCCTTGCAAATGATCAAGCAAAGATGAGGTCACTAGGGTGGGCCCTACTCTATTTTAATGGGCATCTTTATAAAAGGGGGCTTTGGACAGAGAGATAGACACATAGGCAGAGAGAAGGCAGAAAATGGAGTAATCCATAAACCAAGAAACTCTGAAAATTGCCAACCAAACACCAAAAACTAGGAAGAGATACACAGCACAGATTTTTTCCTCTTAGAAGGAGGAACACTGCCAAAAATTGGATCTAAAACTTCTAGGCTCCAGAAATGTGGGACAATAAATTTCCATATGGATGTACTTCCCAAGGAGTGGTCCTTAATGTGACCATATTTATGCCCATGTAAATAAATATTTAATAGACCACCACTGTGGAGAAAGTTACTATTAATCATAGAGTTAATTTGATTTGCTCTGTGGATATGTCCTTTCTTCTTTTTTCTTTCTTTCTTTTTTTTTTTTCCTTTCAGCTCTAATATTTAAACAACAAAGTCAAGAAAAGAGTGGCCAGATGGTACATGGTCTTTCTGCTCCTAAAGCTGACTTAGCAATTGCCAAATGTCCTCTAGGGTAGCAAAAATCAATATAGAGTCTCCACAATGGCACCATAATCCAGAGATACAAATGTGTCACTTGGTGGTAGGTTTATTACATTGAACCCCCTTCTGTCATGGATGGAACTCTTTCTTTTTATTCAAATATTTATTTTGGCATAAGAGTTACTGTATCTGGCAGTCATACATTTGTAACACTACTTCTGTGGACATCCTGAATATTTTTCATCATAAAAAACATCATAACATTGTAACAATACTTACTTTCACCCATCCTTGCTTCTTGTCCTGCAAATACCCTGGCAGCCAGAGCATGGGCATATGACCTTGAAATCACTAGGAAGACACATCAACTTTTGATTCTGTAACAAAAGTCAACTTTTGGCCTTGTAACATAATCTATTGATTCGAATAAACAAAATGGAATATAATCTATTATGACAAGGATAAGGCAAGTAGTAGAAACTATAGCAATTTATAAAGATATAGCTAGGCATATCCCCAGTACAGGCCCTGTGGCTCTGTAGTTCTTCTAGAAGCATAGCTTTCCTCTGATGAGGATGCCTAGAAGGGAAACATAGGCTTATTAATGTTGTACAGTCTTTGTCCCTTTTCTTCTATTTCATCAGATCTTCCATACTTTAGGAGATGTTTTCGAAAATAAGAATATGTTCCCTATTCTCAAAGTTTCATTTGGTAGCTATTAACCTTCATGCACCCCTGCCTATCATGACCACCACCATCAAAGAGAGCAGCATATTTGATATTGTAAATATTAGTTTATTAATAACCAATAAAATGATTCTCTGAATCTTGTGTTAATAATAGCATTAATAAAGAATTAAAAAAAAAAAACTCAGAGATAAAGAGTCTAAATCCATAAACCAATTCTACCAACAAGAGAACTGGTAAAGTGTAATAGTTAAAAGAAAGGGTCTGAATCCAAATAGCCAAGTCCCAGTTCCAATTCTCAATCATTGTGTTATCTCTGCCAAGTTTCTTGTGTCTCCATACTCCCATCTCTCAAATGGGGATGAAAATTATACCAACATTAAATGCGTGCTAATGCTATTAAATACCTGTAACCATCTCAAGAAATATCTAGCCCATCATAAGCAATCTATATTACTTATTTACAATATTAATGAAGATAAATCCATTCAAGTGTCCCTGAGAAATAAAAATGATATAACATTTTTTCTTATATTCTAAAGACTCAACTATTCCTGGTATTTTTATTAGCATAACTTTAATTAGTTAATTTGAGTAATGAAAGAGAGTATAAGCAGTTACTCACTTTACAATAAAGGAAATGTATTGATGTGAGAGAGCTGTCTCAATAGTGGTGAGGATTAACTCCCTTACTCCATTATCAATAAAAAAGACAGACAGAAAAATCCCATCTGTCCCAATGACAAGTCCAAAATCAGACACCTGCATGGCAAATATGCGTAGCAGTAAGCACCACAGATGCTCTATATTTAGTACGAACCATATGCTCAATGATTTACTTAAATTGAATTGGGAAGATATTCCACTATAGAAAAAGTCCACAGAGCAATTAAGGAACAACATGTTTTCTGTTCTCATCTCATCTTCCCTCCTTTAGTCCCAGATGTTACAAGCACTACAGAGACATTAGTCAATTTGTTAATTTATTGCCAGATCGTTAAGGGTTTATGAAAGTTTTGACCCATTTTGCGACGTTCATCTTGGCAGCAAGATTAATTTAATTAGAACTATCTTAGAGACAAAAGGAACACAGTAGGATCTCATGTTAGATTTGAATGCCTTAGTACTTTCACCAGACACTAGAATGTGTATTCTCAATCTTCAAGTGTGTGATTGCTCTGGGGAAAAGAAGGAATAAAAGAAGCCAGCATCTATCAACATTTCCTTAAATGACATTTCTTGGTTCCTCAACCATTTTATATCTAAAAGGAAGTCCATATTTTTCCTAAAATTTCAAAATCTCTAGTATTTTATTCAAAGGCTTTTAATCTGTACCATATTCCATGTTTTTAAAAGTTGCTACTTAATATCTAGAAACTTAAAAAAATAATAAAATTCTAGCCAGGTTATTAGTAGAATCCTTCCAACAAAAAAGTGGTTCACTTCTCTAAATTTATTTGAAAGGAAAACAAGTGCTGTAGGTTTTTCTCTAATTTAGTCCACCATAAGCATATGTTAATCCAGTTGTTGCTTAAGACATGGACTCCTTGAGTCTAGGTTTCTTCATCGAATAATGAGGATGCTATGTCCATACTAGTTGACAGTATTATTGAATACATCAAATAGAACAATTTTATAAAGGTATTTTCAATATCATAATAAGCAATGGTATATTAGGATTACTATTTTCTAATATACCTTTATGTCATCTCCCTAGCTAGATTCTAATTTCCACAAGGGTAGAAAATATGGTCCAGATAATAACATAATACTAATACAGATACTTCTAATACAGATTTGGGAAAAGTAAGCCCCCATTAAATAAATCTTGAACCAAATTGATTTTTTACCTAGTTAAATATTCTATGTACATGAAAGTTGCCAGGTACAAAATACAAAACTCAAAGTAAATAATGATCAATTGTCAAATAATTTGGAGGAAAATAAATATACTAAACCAGTGGTTCTGAAAATATCTTTTTCAGACCAATAGTATCAGAATCACCTGGGAACTTGTTAGAACTCCTGCAAATCCTCAATCTCCAGCTCTGATCTTCTGAATTAGAAACTCCAGGGTTGGAGCCAAACAATCTTATTTAATAAGCTCTCAAGCTGATTCTGATATATGCTAAAGTATGAGATCTACTGCACTAAAGAACAATGGTATGTTGGAAATAATTGTGTAATTATATAGAATCTCCTTCAGGGGTTTTGACATATGAGGGCCACCATCCTTCCATAAAATAGCTAAATTACTTTAATGAAGGAACTGTACTAAAAATCATATTTTAAAAATCCCATGAGAGTCTTAATCCTCTAGTACAGCACTATCCAGTAAAACTTCCTGAAATGATAGGAATAGTTTGTGTCATCCAATTGAAATATGGCTAATTAATGAGAAAAAAATTAAAAGAGTCATTTATTTTAGAGAGAGAACAGGGTAGAGACAGAAGGAGAGAGAGAGAATCTCAAACAAACTCTCTGCTAAGCACAAAACCCCCATGTTGCTGAACCACACAACCCTGAGATTTTGACCTAAACAGAAATCAAGAGTCAGACACTCAACCAACTGAGCCATCCAGGCACTCTGTGACTAGGAAAAAAATTAATGTTACTCAATTATAAATAATTTCTATTTAAATAGGTACTTGCGGCTAGTGTCTGCCATATTTGACACCATAGCTCTAGTGGCTCTTTCTCTAACGGAGACTATTAAATATTGCATGAAGATCTTCAACATCACATAAAATGGGATAATTTCTTAAATGATACAAAGTACAATGAGAGAGGTTAAATCCTAGAGAAATTGACATTCAGGTTAAGCCCTGGTCAATGTGAGAGAATTTCAAAAGATACAAATTCGAGGGATAATAGGCAAAAGCCATGACATATGAGAAAATGCCATGGAATACAAGGTCTATTATAGAGATTGCCCAAATCAGTTTGTGTGCAAAGTGTATGTTGTGGAAAATAAAGGTGGAAACTTCCATGCATCCAGAATATGAAAACCTGAAAAGTTTGGGTTTCATTCACTATTCTTTAAAAAATAATGAGTGTTGCAGGCAAAATAACAGTTGGGAAGATGCATCAAGCTGTCGAAGGAAACAAGAAATGAGGCAGGAGTTTCAGTTGAAATGTAAATTTTGGGCTATGAGAGGACTTATTGAGCCATGTTTTAGTTTAATTAAGTAATTCTTTGAGTATCTATTTTAGGTCCTGCATTGCTAAAACACCAGTTATCAATATTCATAAAAACACACAAGGTACTGACTTAAAAAGCTGATTTCTACAAGGAAGACATTCGGAGGTGGAGAGGAGAAGTGAGTTGGGGGAAATCGGAGGGGGAGACAAACCATGAGAGACAGTGGACTCAGAGACACAAACTGAGGGTTTTGGAGGGGAGCAGGGTAGGGGGTTGGATCAGCCTGGTGGTAGGTATTAAGGAGAGCACGTATAAGTCAAGCAGAGAGAGTCAACTATCATAAGGTTTCACTTATTTGCGGAGCATAACAAATAACACGGAGGACATGGGGAGATGGAGAGGAGAAGGGAGTTGAGGGAAATTGGGGGGGAGATGAACCATGAGAGACCATGGACTCTGAAAAATAACCTGAGGGTTTTGAAGGGGCGGGGGGTGGGAGGGTGGGGGAGCCTGGTGGTGGGGATT
>PISX010002513.1:0-158660 GCA_004024625.1 Mellivora capensis | reverse complement strand
AAAAAAAAAAAAAAAAGGATATGAAAAGAAGCTGCAAGGTTTAATGGAAAAGACTTTGAAGTTCTCTTCATCTCAGTTTGAACTATGAAATAATCACTAAGAAGGCCATCTTGAATTTCAATGTCTTTACCCATGAAATGGGCACCCTAATAAAGTAAACACCTAAATCTGAGGGTTCTAATAAAATATAAAGCATACAAAATGGCTACTATTATGCCCGATTCTTAGCAAGATGGTACGCACTCTTCAAAGTAAAAAAACAGCACCAGGATGGTGAATTTGAATTCCACAGAAGTAGCAGTCAATTTTTTTTTTTTAATGCTTGGGATCCAAATGACCTCAGAAGAGCCCAAAGTGGGGGTAGAGAACCCAAGAGTTCTTTTTTTTTTTTTTAAAGGCCAGTAGTTTCTTAGCTGTATTACAACCATAATTATCATATAACAGCTGTAGTGATGCAGATATTCTCAGAGTAAATAACCTGTTTCCTTTTCATTTGGTAATACTGAATAATCTTAACTCTTCACCACCTTGCTTCTGGCTGAGCAGAGGAGACCATAATTTCAAATTATTAACTGGAATTCCAAAAAGTGGTTCTATAATCAAATGGAAGGTCTACTCAAAATGTGTACTCTTCCTTTCAAAATATTCTTGGGCTGAGTTGGCTTCATGGCCGCACAGAATGAGTAGGTACCCAATAGGTAGGACTTCAGGGACAAAAAAAGAAACCTCAACATTTCCCTAAAACATTTCCCCACTGTCTTAGTGGTATTGGAAGTTCTTTGAACTAGAAAGAAGTTTTTTTATTTTGTACTTGGTGCCAAGGATTAATATATAAATGTTATAATTAACATGCTGATTAAGTTCAAAGTGAAGAACAGAAATCTTTTCCTTGAAGTCTAAGTGATAGGATAAGGAAGAAAAGAGGAGGGATTGAAAAATGAAGGTGGGGCAGCCACTCTGGAAAACAGTATTGGAGGTTCCTCAAAAAGTTAAAAATAGAACTACCCTATGACCTAGGAATTGCACTACTAGGTATTTACAAAAAGAATACAAAAACACTAATTCAAAGGGATACATGCACCCTGATGTTTACAGCAGCATTATCTACACTAGTCAAATTATGGAAACAGCCTTATTGTCTATCAATTGATGAATGGATAAAGAAGATGTGGTACATCTACACAATGGATTATTATTCAGCCATAAAAAGAATGAAATCTTGCCATTTGTAATGATGTGGATGGAGCTAGAGAGTATTAATGCTAAGTGAAACAAGTCAGTCAAAGAAACACAAATACCATATGATTTTACTTGTGTGGAATTTAAGAAGTGAAGCAAATGGGAGAAAAAAAAAAGAAAGAGGCAAAACAAGAAAGGCTCTGATGGTTACAAGGGGAGGTGGCGGGGGGATGGGTGAAATAGGTGATGGGGAATAAGGAGTTCACTTGTCTGATGAGCACAGGATGATATATGGAGTGTTAAATCACTATATTGTACACCTGAAACTAATATTACACTGTATGTTAACTAACTGGAATTAATATTAAAACTTAAAAAAAAAAAGAAAACTGAAGATGAGAAAGGGATATAATGAGTAAAATAATAGAGCCCAAGAAAGAATTTCATCTCCTTCACAGTTGTGCCTGAGATAGAAATGGTGGTATGGAACCCTTTTAACCAGAATTGTTAACTGAGAAACTCTGAGAAAACGTTATTGAGAAGATCAACAATATACTATTTATTCATTTATACAATATACCATTCAATCAAGACACATACATACAAGTCAACACCATATATTTTCTACCAAATACATTTCTACCAAATACATATCTGGAAGATATATACCAAGCTGACAACATTTTTTTTTTCTTCTGGAGAAGTGGATAGATTTGGGGACAAATCAACTTATTCAAAAATATTTTCATTTCTTTGGTGATGAACTCATGAGTTGCTATGTAATATGCATTATAGTAATTAAATTAAGTAATATTAAAGAGAAGTAATAAAAAATGTGACAGTTCAACTATTGGAAAATTCCACCACTAGGCATCATAATATGCCAAGAAGTCTAAACGAGGGCCTTTCCAACTAATATCTACTTAATAAGTTTTTATTCAGTACCAACCTGAGGCATAAAATTAACAAACAGTATTTTTGTAATTTATAAATTTTTGAATTTACAAACAGGTAAATAAAGAGCTAGGGGAGTTAGCATTGAGCCTAAAACTCTCTCATTTAGAATCTATATAGCCAACAAATACAATTCCAGAATTTACAATAGAGGTGTGTGGATTCCATCTCATTCCATCCCACCTGCCCCATTTCTTAAACTTTCTGAACTGACTTATGAAGGTTTGTAACAGTCAATTATCAAACCTGTATACTAGAGAAAAGAGCTAATCTTATTGTACCAATTTTATTAAATTATGTCAAAGTCAATTTCTAAATTCCATAATCCTTAGATGCAAAGTAGAGAGGCATACAATGAAGCACAGCTGCAGCTGTCACAAGATTTGCTCATGATGTAGGCATCCAAAGGGAGCTAAGTCACTACAAGTAGTAAGGCAATGATGTTTTTTCCAAAAACAATTAAAATGGTTTGTCATTATTTTCCTTAATTCTACAAGGACTAACTACTTCATTTATAGTTTTAAAACATTTTTAGCCACTGGGGAAATTAATGTATATCTTGCTAAAACAGTGCAGCTCTTCTGAATTACAGCTGATTTCTTTAGCCCTGTGGCAATTAAAGTTTCTTTCTATTACAAGAGGAACCTCTGAGCATGAAGGTATTTTTATACAGCTGCACCTCAGAATGCATGATGAAAATATAATAAAGCAATAGAATTAGACTGTGAAAAGAATGAACTGGCATAGGTTTGGATCATAAAGCAAGACTATAAGTCTGTATCATTTACAAAAGGAATTAGCCATGCTAGCAGAACAGACTTTTTCTATTTCTTTAGAGAAATCCATGGACAGGGAGATTACAAATAAATAATCGCTTGATGAAACAGTCATATAATAATAAATTGGAAGCAAGATGTGAAAGCAGCCTTAAAGAGAATCCTAACAATGAGAGATATGAGGATGCTATTTTTTAATAATTTTATTTATAGTTATATAAATAAATGAGAACACACTACATCTGGTTTGACAGACTAACATGCAATTATTTTGTCTTAGAAGATCTGTGATGAAATATTGAAAAACCATTCAGATTTAAGAAAAATTTGTCAGAGAACAATTGCCCAAAATGTGTTAGTTACAATCAGTATTTTTTCCAAAAAATTATCAGCAATGAAAAAGGTACCAAAAAAGCAAAGAATATGTTCACGATAGAGATTGCTAAAGTGAAATAAAAGCAATTCAAAGAGTTTTATTTTATTTATTTTGCTTACTTTAAATTTTCATTCAAGTATAATTAACATACAGTATCATATTAGTTTCAGGTGTATGATCTAATGATTCAACAACTTCTATACATTATTAAGTGCTCATCATGATAAATATACTCTTAGACTCCCTCACCTATTTCACCCATCCCCTTCCCCCATGTCCCTTTTGGCAACTACCAGTTTGTTCTCTATGTTTAAGGGTCTTGTTGTTGTTCTCTTTTTTCTTCTTTAATTTTTTGTTTCTTAAATTTCACATATGAATGAAATCATAGGTATGTATGGGTCTTTCTCTGACTGTTTTTAGTTAGCAATATACCCTCTAGATCCATCCATGTTGCTGGAAATGGCAAGATTTCATTCTTTTTATGCCTGATTAATATTTCATTGTGTATATATGCACCACTTTTTCTTGAACCATTCATCTATCGATGGACATCTGGGTTGCTTCAGTATCTTGGCTATTTTAAATAATGCTGCGAGAAACACAGTGGTGCATATACCTTTTCAAATTCATGTTTTCATTTTCTTTGGGTAAATACCCAGTCATGGAATTACTGGATCATATGCTAATCTTATTTTTAATTTTTTTTAGGAACTTCCATATTGTTTTCCACAGTGACCGCCACAATTTACATTCCACCAACAGTGCACAAGTGTTCTTTTTTCTCCACATCTTCACCACACCTGTCATTTCTTGTGTTTTTGATTTTAGCCATTCTGACAAGTGTAAGGTAACATCTCACTGGGGTTTTCATTTGCATTTCCCTGATGATGAGTGATGTTGAGCATCTTTTCATGTATTTGTTGTCCACCTGTATGTCTTCTTTGGAAAAATGTCTATTCGGTTCCCTGCCCATTTTTAATTGGATTATTTATTTATTTATTTACTTTGGTGTTGAGTTGTGTAAGTTCTTATATATTTAGGACATTAACCCATTACCAGACATATCATTTACAAATATCTTCTACTATTCAGTAGGTTGTCTCTTTGTTTTGTTGATGGTTTCCTTCACTTTACAAAAGCTTTTTTATTTTGGCATAGTCTCAATAGTTTAATTTTGCTTTTGTTTCCTTTGTCAAAGGAGATGTATCTAAGAAAAGTGTTTTTATGACTCAAATCAAAGAGATTACTGCCTATGCTTTCAGATCTCAGATTTAGGTCTATAATCCATTTTAAGTTTTCTTTTGTGTATGGCGTAAGAAAGTGGTTCAGCGTCATTCTCAGTTTCCCATGATTTGTTGAAGAGACTATCATTTTTCCCATTGTATATACTTGCTCACTTTGTAATAGTGTAAAAAAAAATGTAGGTTTAATTCTGGGCTCTCAATTTTGTTCCATTGATCTGTGTATCTATTCTTGTGCTAGTACCATACTGTTTTGATTACTACAGCTCTGTAGTATATCTTAAAATCTGGGATTATAATACCTCCAGTTTTGATCTGTTTCAAGATTGCTTTGACTATTTGTTATCTTTTGTGGTTCCACACAAATTTTAGGATTATTTCTTCCAGTTCTATGCAAAAATGCTGTTGATATTTTGATAGGGATTGCATTGAATCTGTAGATTGCTTTGGATAGTATGGACATGATAACAATACTGATTCTCCCAATTCATGATCATGGAATTTCTTTCCACTTGTATGTGTTATCTTCAATTTCTTTTATCATGTTTTATAGTGTTTAGAGTACAAGTCTTGGGGTGCCTGGGTGGCTCAGTCAATTAAGTGGCTGCCTTCAGCTCAAGTTATGATCCCAGAGTCCTGGGATCTAGCCCTGGAGTGGGGCTCCCTGTTCAGCAGAGAGCCTACTTCTCCCTTTTCCTCTGCCTGCTGCTCTGCCTACTTGTGCTTTTTCTCTCTGTGTCAAATAAAAAACAAAGAAAGAAAGAAAACCTTTACAGTACAGGTCTTTCACCTCCTTGGTTAAGTTTATTCCTAATTATTTTATTATTTTTGGTATAATTGTGAATGGGATTGCTTTCTCAATTTCCCTTTCTGTTACTTCATTATTAGTGTATAGAAATGCAACAGATTTCTGTTTATTCATTATATATCTTGTGCCTTTACTGAATTCATTTATCAGTTCTAGTATTTTTGGTGGAGTTTTAAGAAGTTTTCTCTATATAGTATCATGTCATCTGCAAATAGTCAAAGTTTTACTTCTTCCTTACTAATTTTGCTGTCTTTTAGTTCTTTTTGTTGTCTGATTGCTGTGGCTAAGGCTTCTAGTACTATGTTGAATAAAAGTGGTGAGAGTAGACACCCTTGTCTTGTCTTTCTCCGTATCACTACTTTTTGCCATTATTATTATTATGTGTCTGGGTGTGGACCTCCTTAGGTTGGTATTGTTGAGGGCTTTCTGTGGTGCCTCCTGAATCTGGAGATCTATTTCCTTTCCCAGATTAGAGAGGTTATCAGGTATTATTTCTTCAAATAAAATTTTGCCCCCATTTCTCTCTATTTTCCTTTTGGGATCCCTATAATGTGAATATTTTTATGCTGGATTTGTCACTGAATTATCTTACCTTTTCTAATCTTTTATTATTCTTTTTTCTTTTGCTATATAGCTTGGTTGCTTTCCACTACTCTATCTTCCAGCTTGCTGATCAATTTTCCTACTTCCTCTAGTCTACTACTTATTCCTTCTAGTGCATCTTAACTTCAGTTATTGAGTTCTTCATCTCTGATTGGTTCTTTTCTATATTTTCTCTCTTCACTGAATGTCTCACTGAGATCCTCCTCTTTTCTCAAGTCCAGTAAGTATCTTTCTTTATTACTGTTAGTTTGAATTTTCTATTAAGCATATTGCTTATCTCCATTTCATTTATTTCTTTTGCTGTGATTTTGTCCCACACTTTCACGTGGGACATATTCCTCTGACTCCTCATTTTGTCTAACTTTCCATGTTTGTTTCTATGTATTAGGAAAGTCAGCTACATCTCCTGATCTTGAAAGTAGTGCTGCCTTATGAAGAAGAGATTCTGTGGTGCCCTGTGGCACAATATCCCCCATTCACCAGAACCTGGCATTTCAGGGATATCTCCTAAGTATGTTGCATGCACCCTACCATTGTGGTTGAGCCATATTTGCCTTCAGTCGTGTCATCTGCAATGGCACTCTCTGCCTGTTGTGGGCAGAGTTTGGTCCCTGTACTGCTAAGTGGCCAGTTTGCAGCCATCCTGGGCTTATAGTTGGGTCAGACCAGATGTCTGCCCTCAGACTAGTACTGGGGCCACAGAGAACCGTAGAATGCTCCCGGTGTTGTCTCCTGAGAAGCTTTTATTGGTAGGCAGAGCCAGCAATTAGATCAGTTGTCTGTCTCCAGCCATTGCTGGGGTTGCAGTTGAACTGATATATGCGGTTATTTTCCACAGGGCAAAAGTCCCTTTGGAGTGATGTTGGTCACTGTCAGAGCTGCTTGCAGAATGAGACATGTCAGGTGCTGCTTGAAGGGACCCCTACACAGTGGTGTGGGTTGGATGGGGGAAGTCCATAGGAAAATGCAGGGGTAGGGCATGCTATGTTAGCAAGCTAGGTAGTGAGTATTTGTGCTGGTTCCTGCAGGTGTCCTGGTATCTAAGCTGGGCAGGCAGAAGAGAAATGGCACCTACCAGCTTTTTTGTTCTTGCAGAAGTCTCCTAAGGACCCTACCCCTCCATTGTATGTTTTGAGACCAGTAAATAAATCTTCCTGTATACCCCAGGTACTTTCAAACTGTTCTTTCTATGCTGCATCTTGGAGGCACTAAAAGTTATCCTGGCTCTTTAACCAGGGTGACTCAGTTTCCTATTGCCCTCTAGCAAGCATAACTAATTTTTAAAGTTCTTGGTGTTAAATTCAACTGATTATAAAATTATTATAAAAACTTGTGAAGTTAAGCTCATCCGGTTTTCAAAGCCAAATATTCTGGGGACTTGTTTTCCCAGTGTAGGCCCCCCATGTCTGGGGTATCTGGTGTGGGGTATGTTCTTCTCCTTTCTCCATTCTCATGATATCCCCCATTGTGGTCAATCTCTAAGGCCAGTTTAGTTTTTTATTGGAACTGTGTCCTTCCTACCATTTTTCTTTTTTCAGTGTTCCAAGCTTCCTACCATTTTTAATATGTCCTTCTCCCTACAATTAACTGTGGACAGTCTATTTTGCCAGTGTTCAGCTCATTTTTTGGGTAAGTTCAACTGATATGTCTGTTATCTAGGTGGGACCAAGGGAGGAGGTGAGCTTAGGATCCTTTTACACTTCCATCTTCTCAGTACCACAGAGAATTTTAAAGTCATGGAATAAAATACATGAGCTTTATATCCAGATGGCTTGGGATCTCATCACTGGCCGCTTATTAGGTGTGTCATCTTGGGCCAACTGTTGAACCTTCTGAGTTTCTTTATATATAAAATGGGTGCAATGATGCCCTTCCTTGCAGTTCTGTTGTAAAAACTGGCAATAACGCTGCCCAGCATGGAGCCGGCACTCAGGCAAAGGTAGTTCATTGTCAGTCTTTCATGGACATATAGAGTGAGGTCAACAGTCTATCTAAGCTCACTCAGCCGAGGAGTGACTGAACAAGGCCCCATCATCTACCCTACTGATTCCCAAGTCAGTGTGATTTCTTCTGTACATCCAATGTGACCCTCAGCCATTTTCTTGCCCAAAGGAACAGAATTACATGTAATATAATAACAAAAACATGTAGCACGGCTACAGCATTTTAAAATAAATTACAAATAAGGAGCTTGGTTCACATGTTATTAAAAAAGTACTATTCAATTTAAAATCCTTGACAGTTTTATGTAAAACATTAGAATTGTCACATTGCATTAATTAGGAATTATGTCTAATTTCTAAAAGCTCACAAGAAAGCCCATTTTCACATAATTTGATAATTTGTAGTTGAACTATTTAAGAGCTTTTGGAAAAATTACTCAGAAATAAAGTCCAGAGTAATATATACATAGTTTCATATTCTTTAAAGCATTAAATTTTAAAAAATCAATGATATTTTTATACATGTGAAATTAGAAATAACAAGTCATTCATTATTAATTATGACTCACCATTTACTGTGATAGAGAAACATTTAACAGATGCTTTTACAGGATTTACATGAGAT
Organism: Mellivora capensis; assembly: GCA_004024625.1. Taxonomy (NCBI): domain Eukaryota; kingdom Metazoa; phylum Chordata; class Mammalia; order Carnivora; family Mustelidae; genus Mellivora; species Mellivora capensis. Next base: position 150,155 of record PISX010002513.1, on the reverse strand, counting down.
CCTTGCCCATTTGCTTAGCTTTGTTTCAGATAATATGAACACATACAGGTGTTTCCCCCACCTACCCCAGAAATGGCTCATCTTTCAGAAGTTCAGTGACTGATATTATGTCTCAAAGTTGCTATCACAGCAAGTGCAGAGATGTAGAATAACAGATACATGAGAGGGAGCATTTTGGATAAACTTTAACTCAGCTAAGCTCAGCCCTCGTGCTTATGTCCTCAACACCTTAACACCAAAGCTCTTCCTATCAGACTTCTTCCCACCTCTCAGCACCTCTCCTCTGCTAAGATGCCACATGAATGCATCCTAAAATGCAGATGGTCATGTCCTTATTTGTCCTCATTTTCCCCATAGTTTCCTTACAAAAATAGTTTTTTACTTCTCTGTTATCTATTTGCAAACTTCCATTCTTTTTCTTTCAATACTAATAAGCAGAGCAACTCATATTTCACATAATGGAGATAAATTTTCTAAGTGTCAAAAAAGCATACATAAGCAAAGTACATAAAGAATCTCACCTTGAGAAGGATTACTGTACATCCTCAAGTAAAGTGACATGAAATTGTTGAAACAAAATATGCCATCTGCTTAGATTTCTATTTTTTTTAAGATTTTATTTATTTATTTTACATACAGAGATCACAAGTAGGCAAAGAGGCAGGCAGAGAGAGAGAGGAGGAAGCAGGCTCCCCACTGAGCAGAGAGCCCAAGCGGGGCTGGATCCCAGGATCCTGAGATCACGACCTGAGCCAAAGGCAGAGACTTTAACCCACTGAGCCACCCAGGTGCCCCCTTAGATTTCTATTATTAATTGAAAGCTACTGAGATTGATATATTATCAAATAAAAAGTTGTTAATTGAAAGAATAATAAATTCCTCCTCATTAAGACTTCAAATGGAATGATAATAAAATACAAAATATTAAGTGGTTTAAAAATATTAATAAGGTAAAATACTGCTTCTTCAAATAATTAGCCTTTGTTATAGAGATGAACATAAATATCAGTTTGACATCAAACTTTTTTTTTTAAAGATTTTATTTATTTATTTGACAGAGAGATCACAAGTAGACAGAGAGGCAGGCAGAGAGAGAGAGAGGGAAGCAGGCTCCCTGCTGAGCAGAGAGCCCGATGCGGGAGTCGATCCCAGGACCCTGAGATCATGACCTGAGCCGAAGGCAGCGGCTTAAACCACTGAGCCACCCAGGCGCCCCGACATCAAACTTTTTTAACATAAATATATTTCATACTTGTAGAAATTCAAAAGAAACTTCACAAATCATTGCTCAGTTTCACCTAGCAACAGCTCTCAGCAATATTTCTTCATCACTTGAAAACTGTCTAATCTCAAAATTTTTTTTTCTCTTTTTCAGTTTGGTAGGTTGAAAACTGTGGTCTGCAAGGTAACTACTGTAAAATACTACTGTCCACCCACGGCGCACTTGGATGGCTCAGATGGTTGAGTGTCCGAGTCTTGATTTTGGCTCAGGTCATGATCTCGGGGCCCTGGGAGGGAGCCCTGCAGTAGGCGCCGTGCTCAGCAGGGAGTCTGCTTGAGGATTCTCTCTCTCTTTCTCTGTCCCTCCCCTCCCTCTCATGCTCTCTTTCTCTCTAAAATAAATGGATAAATCTTTAAACAAACAAAAAACAAAGTACTACTACTCAGGCAAAAGAACCCATCAAATATTAGCCAGATATCACCACCTCTTCATCTCCTTGCTTAAGAAAAAACAATGTGATGTTGAACAGGAACAGACCTGCTCAGAACTGTTAAGCCTGTCTTTGATACACTGTCTGTATTCTAAAGCATGTTTGGAAGTATATGGAATGACTAGACAAAGTGCAAAACAAGGAGACATGTTATACTTTGATATTTGGTAACTGTCTCAACACGCTAAGACTTGTTTATGTTCCTTATACTCCACATTAATACAAAAGTTTCACTTCTGAAGAGATACTTACAAATGTACAAAGAAATACGATGAGCATTTCAGTGAATAAACCAATAGATGATTTAGTGAGGTGTATGAGATGCTTCATATTTGCTAGATTTGGCAGTTCAGAAATTTAAAACAGCAGTATTCTATCTGACATGCAAAAGTAAAGGCAGATTACAAACAACTGCTACTTAGATGCAAGGATGACAGAGACAGGAATTCAGAACTCAGACTCTAAAGTAGCATAAACACCTTTAGATTACATGGAGTAAATTGCATTTTGATTTCCCCCAAATTTGTGAGCAGTAACAAGAATCATTAAATGGGCATTATGGAACTCAGTCCACATGGACTGCATCAATCCTAAACTTGTCTGCCTGAAGACAAAATTAAAAAAAAAAAAAAAAAGGAGGGATATATTAATTAACTAATCATGTTTACATTTTGATTGTCAATTCTAACCATTTGTTTCACTAAATTCTGCTGTTTTAGTTAGTCTTAATGTTTATTAGCAAATCATAACATGTTTGCATCAATTAGGTAATTATCTTGGTATTTTGGGGTTTTGCATCTTACATTAGAAACATGGTTCTGGAGAGATTTTCAAAAAATAAATTCGTAAGTTTTAATTAGATAATAAATGTTAACCCTTCCATGCAGAATTCAAAAAGTTCATAATAACTGAGGGATGTTTTAATTAGTGTTTCTTTCCTGTTTGGATCCTGCTTATTTACTCTTTGCTCTAAAATACATTATAAAAATGTATTAGGATTAGGCTATCAACTCAAAAAGACACACAAGAGAAATAATTAAGTACATTTAGAAATCTGACAGTAGAGGGACGCCTGGGTGGCTCAGTTGGTTAAGCGGCTGCCTTCGGCTCAGGTCATGATCCCAACATCCTGGGATCATGGGATCGAGTCCCACATCGGGCTCCTTGCTCGGCAGGGAGCCTGCTTCTCCCTCTGCCTCTGCCTGCCACTCTGTCTGCCTGTGCTCACTCTCTCTCTCTCCCTCTCTGACAAATAAATAAATTTTTAAAAAATTAAAAAAAAAAGAAAATCTGACAGTAGAGACTTAGAGAAGTGAAAATAATGTTACAAAAAAGGAGAAAAAAGTTTTACAATGTAATAGATTAAAAAAAACAATTGTCTAACCTCATCAAAAATCAAACTATTACTAAAGCAGTTTTCTAGAAATAATCAAATTTTGAAGTTTTTTAAACTAATGATTCCAAGTCTTCCTCTTCAGCCTACACCTCTTTCTGGAGCTCTAGACTCATATTTTCACTTTCTTATAAGACAGTTCTATCTGAATGACCTATAAACACCTAAAACTCAAGATTTCAAAAACTAAAACTTCCAGTGGTTAATAGTAATCAATTACTATTTTGTAATCAAACTATCTCTGAGATATATATCTATAGGCTAGAAATAAGTGAAGTGGGTTTTATGACATATTCATGGATTTACTTTTCATATTTTCCAGAACTTTCAAAATTTCATTGACTGTCTCAATAAATGAATACGTAACCAAATAAATGAGTAATGTGAGAAGCACCATGCACACTGATCCATATTCGAGTAGAGAGGAAATTCTTCATTTTTAATTTATGGGTGTTCTCTATGATTCAGAGAATAAATACTCAAAATCTTAATAAGAGGAGGAAAAGGAAAAGGAAGAGAAGGAAGAGAGGAGGGAAGTAGAAGAAACCATCTGTTTATGTTTGGTTTAGCATACTGGGGTTCTTAGTTTCACAGGAATTAAATGCAGGAGGCAGATGGGTGGGTGGAAGAGAACCAGATTCAAGCCTCAATGAAGTCACTGTTCTCTGAGCTTTCTCGCAGATGTGTCCTGCTGTCTTTATTGTACCCTCCTGCCCTGCGCTCTCCCACCCCAGACGCCCAGTACCTTCAGGGCATCCTTTCTGTTATTTCATTCAGCCCTGCTCTCTTCAAGTAAGGTGCATATTTCAACATAATTCCCTTATTCCTCTTAATATCCAACTTCTAATTTCTTCCATGCTTAATTTTATAGTTACAAACAAAAGGAATATGATAAATGCCAATTAGGGCGTCAGTGAGTAATAATTTAATGTTTGCTCCCCCAGGTAAGGCTTGGAAGATAAAATAGATAGCCAACACTTCAAATCTAAAAGCAGAGATCTTGAATTCTAAATGTTAAGAGAGCAAAGTTACTAACACAGTGGGCTTTCTGGTGCCCCCAAAGAGTCTATGACTCTTTCCACTAAGATTCCTCTCTTCCTCTAAGATCGTTCCTTTATGTTAGCAAACCATTCAGAAGATGTAGAGATTCTTTTTAAGAATGAAAGGGATCCCATCATCCTCACCTTTTGTTGAAGCTATTTTTCTAAGAAGCAATTCATATTTCAAAAAACCCTTTTATTTCCAGTTGTACATTAAATGCATCAAGAATAAGTCTATCTCACTACAATTACCATACATCTGTGACTGAGTTAACCGCTGTCAAGGGCACGCTAAATGAATAGGTTTGCTTCCCTTTATTCAATTCTTTCCTTGAAGCAGAATTTTGTATAATATGGAAGGTGCCTTTAAAACACAGCTTTCATTATGTGATAGGTTTCAGGACACGCTGTGTAAGTATGACTCCAAGGTCCAGAACAACGGCTCTCTTCCACCCCCATGAATACATTCCATTTACTATAGTGTTTTCTTTGTTTCTTTTTTGACTACATTTTTAAGCCTATGAAAGAGATATAAATGCATAAATTCTGAGAATAGAATAGTTGACATGGGGGGGAAGGGGAATCAATCCAGAACCACTGTGTTTGGTAAAACAGAGAGACCTACAAGTACATCAAGCATTGCTAGTTTGCTTATTCAGTGCCATTTTTCCCAATGGAAGACACATTTTGATTTTTGTTAAAAATGAAATATTGATAATAAAAGTAGTAGTAATGACAACAATAACAATAACAACAGCAGAATTTTTGTACCAGCTGTAACTCTAGGCACTTTATGTGGATTAACCCATACAAAAACATTTAACCCTCACCACAAATAGTAGGTACTGTTATGACTCCCATTTTGTAAATCAGGAGCCTGAGATTTAGAGAGGTTAGAAAACTTGCCCCAAAGAAATTGACAGAAACACTCAACTTTGCCCCATCACTTTCGAAATCCAAATCTGTAAAGCTGTCATTTAAAATAGCATCTGGATGGTGGCTCTTGAAACAAAGTAAGACAGCGTGGTATTGGCACAAAAACAGACACATAGATCAGTGGAACAGAATAGAGACCCCAGAAATGGACCCTCAACCCAATGGTCAACTAATCTTCAACAAATCAGGAAAGAATATCCAGTGGAAAAAAGACAGTCTCTTTAATAAATGAAAAAACCTTTCCTAAAAACCTCTCACTAAAACATAAAGACACATGTGGAATAGCAAATCACAACCCTGCTGTGAACAGGGAATTCAAAGTAGAAATACAAGTAGAAATAAAAGTGTAAAAAAGTACTCATCTTCATCAATAATAGGGAAATATAAATAAAAATTATATCATTTCATTTTGAACGCATTCATTTTTGGGGCGCTCTTAACAGTCAGAAACCTGAACACACTGACGGCCCTGTACCACACAACACGTGGGCCCTCCTCAGCCTCACCTGCACTCTGCTACCCTTTGCTCACTGTGCCTCAGCCAACCTGGCTACTTCTCAGTTCTACAAATGCAGCTGCTCCCCACCTTCGGGCTGTCAGAGCTCATCCTGTTCCTGTACCCTGGCCCATTTCCACCTCCCTCTTCAACCTGCATCTGATTCACTTCAACTCATTCTTCAGGTCTTAATTTCCTGACTTTTCACACAATAAAGGTTTTTCTGAGTGCTTTCTCTGTGTCAGACCAGGTGGCAGACACAGGAGTTTCAGAGACTTTTGTGAACTACCCAAGCTGGTAAGGTTTCCCGTGTTTTATGCTCATGACACAGAGTATTTCCACGAGGGGCACTCTTATCACAACTGAAATTAATGTTGAAAGCAACATTCATAAGGATCACTTCCTAACAGAAAGAACATCTACCATAAATAAACTGCCAAGTCTCAGTGGGGAGGCAGGCCTTCTTCCTAAAACCAGGCAGAAGATGAGGACACCTGATATTAACATTGGGATTTTACACAATTGCAGAATTTCTATTAAAGACAATGAGATAAGAAAAAGAAATAAGAGCTATAAAGACCAAAAGTGATACAACATTATTATCTGGTAGGAAGTTGTCCTAAAGAAATAATCTGAATCATACACAAAGTGTAGTTATAAGAATGTTTCAAGCATAGCATTCATACTGAGAGAAAATAAGGAACAATCCATATCCCAAGAGACGGACAAATAGTAAAATAAATTATGATATATCTATGATATAGTAAAATGATGTCATAAAATTCAAGGTTTGGGAGTACATTTAATAACAAAAGAGTATATGATTATAATTTATATATATATAAATATTTTATATTTAAAATTTAAAAATACTAAATTGTTGACTTATAGGTGATTTTTATATTATTACTCAAAATTTAAGCATTTTTCAACTGTAAAATATACATGTATTACTTTTACAAGATGGAACGGTTTAGGATTCTAATTTCACAAAAGGATTGAAAAGATTAAAGTCATAAAGACACACCTTCTAGAACTGTTAAAATTAAAGAGACTAACAATGGCAAATGTAGAGAAGATTTAGAGCAAGTGGAATTTGGGTATGTTGATAATGGGAATATAAAATGGGAATTTAAAACTGTACAACCACTTTGGAAAGTGCTTTGGCAGCCTCTTGTAAAGCTAAAAATACATCTGCTCTGTGACCAAGCAGTTCTGCTCATAGACATTTATCTAAAAGAAAAAAAAAATATTTGATCACAAAAGACTTGAACAAGAATGTTCACAGTGACTTTATAATAATCAAAAAGCAGAACCCAAATATCCGTCCAACAGGAAAATGGATAAACAAATTATATAAAACTCATACCATGAAATCTGACTCAGAAATGAAGGGGTAAAGGGCCAATCCACATGAGGAAGATAAATCTCAAAAACTATGTATACTAAAGAAGCCAGACCCAATAAAGTACATATTGCCTGATTCTATTTATATAGAGTTCTTAAACAGGCATATCTGACTTACAGTGATAGAAATCTGAACAGTGATCGCCTCTGGCTGGTGGGGGGAGAAAGGCATGGGGACTAACTGGGAAAGGGCCTGAGAGAAATTTCTGGAGCAGAAGGAAATTTCTACATCTTTACAGAGGTGTGAATTACCTGGGTGTATATGCATTCGTTAAACTAACTGCACTATACAATTGAGATCAATCCATTTCACTCTACATGAATTATACCTTCACAAAAAGTAAATAATAACAAAGGATTTGAAACTCAACACTAAGGTGGTAAAAGATAAAAATCAATAGGGCTTTTATTATCCTTCAAATCTCATAAAGCTGGTGCCACCAATTTGCAAGACTTCCTATAGAAGCGGTAAAGTAGCAAAGAAACTAGACTATAATTTTCTGGTATTTCTACCATTTATGCCTTCAATTTGTATGTTCTATTAGCTTATATTGAAGCTAATAACATTTCCAAATTTCTTACTCATTTACAACTATCTGATCATCTTGCAAAGATGGAAGAAAGCCCTACAAAAAAGGGTACAAGAAATCAACAGAAAGAAGCTCATAGTTCTCTACCCACACTCTATCAAAGACTAGGAACACTCACACAGAGTGGTAATTAAATATAAAAGCTCTGCAGTTTTTATGACCTCAATTTTGCATGAGGTTCTGCCACTTACTGGCCCTGTGTCTTTGAGCAAACTTTATTATACCAGAATCAGTTTTAGTTTATTTTAAAAACCATCAAAATTCAAATTAAATATGATTTTTTGAGAATAAACTACATACAGCAAAATGTATCTAACTATATAAAACAAATATGCCTGCTCATTTCTCAGTGCATGTAAAAACTGTTTTGAAAACAGTCTCTAGAAATCTACTGTTAAATTCTGATTCTGTACTCCTTAGATATAAATAATTTTATCTTTCAATGAGTTCTTTAATTTAATTCTGGTATCAGTGAATTTTTGCTAGTATATTATAATTGTGTTTAAATTTGCAATAACATTTTATGACCTTTCAGCTGGTTAGTCACTTTTATCTGGTCTCAGATAATGCCTTTTTCCAAAAGGGCATCATAAAAATAAAGCAACAAAACCCCCATTTGCTATTATTAAAACTGACAGAAGATTTTCTTGGATTATCTTTCCTATCTTATCTATGAATTTAAAATATCGTTACAAATATAAAAAAGTTGCTGATTTGTCTTATGGCCAACATAGGAAAGACACTGTATCCACTCGCTGGTGAACATTCAGATCAATTCCTATCAAAATCTGTTCACAGTACTCAGTTGTTAGGACTAGTTTTGGCAGACACAGTTTTACGGTAACCCAATGTAACAAGAAACTAGGCAAGAATACAGACAACAATATTGTATTACAGTCATCAAACATGCTGAAGAGCTAGAACTTATTATTCTAACCACTAAAAAGAAATGATAATATAACGTGACAGAGGTTCTAAATATCTCTACAATGGCAATCATTTTACAATCTATAAATGCATCAAATTAGCATGATGTACATCTTAAATTTACATAATGTTATATGTAAAATATATTTCAGTAAAAAAATAGGCTAAACTTGATTTGGGCATGCCAATTATAAAATAATTAAATAGAATGTTTCGGTTTACATAACTAAAATGGCCATATTCATATGTCCAGTCATTAACATGAAGGACCACATGCCAGATAAAATACAAAAAGTTCTGAAACATCCATATGGAAATCCATGGACAGAGTATGCTCTCAAGTGAATAAAGTTAAGGTAGTCATTAAAACAGAATGAGTCCATTAGTGCTCAATCAGTTAAAAAACTGTCTAAACCATATTCAAACTCTCCTGCTTTTTTAACCACTGCTTTTGGAAGGCAAGAACTCTCTCACCATATGCCTGTGGTCTGCAAGCATATATCTGGAAGGCTGTTCTTGAAGACTTGCAAAATCTACAAAGATTTTGTGACTTCCTGACTCACAGAGAGCCGTAAATAGAACTTATTTTAAGGCATTTTAACACTAGTTCTCCTGATACCAGCAGAATAAATAAATCGGTGTAAATGGACATAGAAGTAATTGGATTAGTTTCTCTTCCTGAATCTTAAAATGCAAATCCTCAGGTGATGCAAATTTTGGATATGGACTTTGAGCAAGGATTTTCTTTTCTAAGCCCCCCCCCGGATGATACATAATAAGAGTCTGCCTCTCTTCATAGGCCTTCTCTGGGGACCTCTTTCATTCCCATAGCATCAGTAAACACCCCATCATGGTAACTCAAATCTATCTCTAGTTGTGATCTCTCTTCTGAGCACCCGTCCTGGCCTCTCTCACTAGATGTTCATGGATGACTTAATCTCAGCATAGCCAAAACCAAACTCTTCTTTGTCCATTCAAACCTGTTACTTCGAAATCCCCTTTCTTTTGCTAATGGCTTCACAGTGCATGCTGAAAATCAAATTAGAAACCCGAGAATCATCCTTGACTCCTCTTTCTCTCTCTCATCATCACTGCCAATAATACCATGTCATTTCTACTTTCTAATTACCTTTGAAAATCACTCCCTTTTCTCACCCCTAGTGTCACTGCCTTGAATCATGTGTGTCTTCATCTCTCTGAAAACTATTATAATAGATCCCTAATTGGTCACTAGACTTCCAGTCTTCACATTCTAGATTAACTGCTACTTCCAGCCAGGGAGACTTCTGTAAAATATAAATGTACTATGTCATTTCTTTCTTAAATCCTTGTGATGGCTTGCTATATATAAATCCAAATTCCTTATTTCAGCATTTAAAGTCCTTCATGTTCTAGCCCCTTCCAGCATTTCCAGCTTCATCTCAAACACTCCGCAGACCACAGGCTATGTTCCACTGTGTTCTTTTTAATCCCAACAAATTTGCAGATTTTGTTCTTTTACCTAGGAAATTCCTACTCATCTTTCAAAGTAGTTCAAATATCGCCTTTTCTGGAAAGATGTTCCTGATGTTTCTATTTAGAGTCACCTGTTAATCCCTCTGTATATACACTCTCATCTACCTTTTCACTTATTACTAATGTGTTTACGTCTACCTTTTTCTCCAGCTACTTAGAGCTTCTAGAAAACACCTCACAGAAGACACAGAATGCATTCCTGCTACATATAAGAAAGGCTTTGTACTCCACCTCCATTTCAAGTTTAAACATTAGCTATATTGCAGGAATAGTTTACTCCCAAATAGCTAATAATACCAAATTGCCACGTAACTACATGAGGGAAGTGTGATTTTTAGGATGGTTTTTTAGATAGAGGAGTTGAGCCTCCTCCTCAAGGAGCATCATCTGGAACCTCAGGGAGCATAGTCTGGAGATTTGACATAGTAGACCAGAAGCATATATACCATGACTAATGTTCTCTAGTGACGCTACCTCAAGATTATCACAGATGCAATTCTCAGATTTTCTTCTGGACAAGAAAGAAAGAATAATCTTTGGAGTTGAGAGTTAGTGACATTATTTCTCACTGGTGTTTTGTTTGTTTTTTTCCCATTCTTCCATTCAAAACATACATAGTTCTTGTTCTCACGGAATATTCAGTTTTTTAAGAAAGACATATGTCACAGACTGAGGTAGAAGTAGTTACTCTAAAGCTATGGTTCTCGATGGGGCAGTAGATATTTGACCATGTTTGGAGACATTTTTAAGTGTCATGACTTATATCTAGCAGGTAGAGGTCTGGGATGTTACCTACAATGTACGGGGCCGCTCCCCACAGCAAAGAACTATCTAATCCACTATGTGAACAGTGCTGATGTTAAAGAGCTCTGTTCTACAGGAAAACTACTCAGAACTATGATAGGACACAGAAAAGAAATCTGAACAGGAATGAGAGCTTAGGAGAGGCTTTGCTGAGAGGATGGATGAGTTAAGATCTGCAAGACTGGAAGGAGAAAAGAAAGAGCTCAATAGAGAGAGCGGGGATAGTGTTCCAAAGAGAGGAACCACAAATATTATTCAGTCCCTGGTGTGCATGGTTTATCAGGTGAGTAGGGTATGGCTGAAGTACCAAAAAGAGGGGGGAGAAAAGTCAGTGTTGAAGTTGTAAAGATGGCCAGTGCCAGTCATGCTCGGAATTAGAAGATTGGGTAGGATTTGGGTCTCCATCCTATAGCACTGGAAAGCCATCAAAGGGTTTCTGAGGAAAGGTATGGGTTTTAAAGTGACAAAATTGAATTTAGAAAAGATCTCTCTGGCTGCCGGGTAGAGAACACACTGAAGGAGAACTCAGATGAATGCAGGAGGACACTGTAACAGGGATGGTGGCAGTGAAGATGGAGAAAAGTGAATCCATTTGAGGGTGGTGCCAACTGGACGGGGATTTGTGACAGACTGGCTATAGAGGATGAGGGAAAGAAAAGTGCCAAAGATGGTGGTGGCATTCCCGGAGTCAGGAAAGAATGGAAGATAAGTTCTGGCAAAGGAAGATCCAGGAGTTGTTTCTAAACATACTGGTATATTGAGACACAAGCAGAAGTATCAATTAGACAGTTGGGACCATGGGTTTGGAGAGCAGAGGAAATGTCTGTGATTATTTAGGCATTGATAATAAGAGGACAGAGGGTCTAGGGTTCAGTTGAAATCCAGCTGCCTCTGTTATTTATATGAGATTCTCATATGCTGGCCGTGTTTGTTACATCTATCTCATGTGGTCATGTCTTCTTTCTTATTTTCTATATTTATCGCACGGGTGAGCCAATGGTGTTTGCTTTCTGCATTGCTGGTTCATTTGTTGTTGCGCCTAACTGCTCATTTACTTTCACACAAGGATTTCTGTTTGCTTATTTGTGTCAAAGACAAAGACAAAAACAAAAAACAAACCTAAACTTCCTCTCTAGTTCGTGTAGCCTTTACTGTCAGTCATTTCATGCAGCTAACACTGGGGTAAGACTAATTAAGGGCTTTCCTCCATATCTGATTTCATCTAGAATCAGCTTTCATGTTTGTGTCCTCTACTTAACAGTCTTTTTATTTATTTTTCTTTTTTTTTCTCACAGTCATTTTAAAATAAATGACTTTAAAATAAATTTCCTTTTAGCTATTTGATGGTCTGGGGGAAAGAGCTAGTGAATTTCATTTCACCTAGTGAATCCTGATCAGGTGGAATGGCCCCTTTTCTCTCCTGCATGCTCCATTGTTTCTGAAATTCACTGCCTTTAAGGGATACACCTTCCTTTGGTTTTATTTCTCCCTGACCAAGGAAAGCCAAAAAGACAGATTAACCATAATATCTAAGAGGTTTAGTGTTCATGTGATTGTGAAAAGCAGAAATTAATAAAGAAAAGTCTCGTTTCTGCTTTCCCAGATGAGAAGATCTCTCTTCAAGTTTTACCTTCAGCCATGTAAGAGGATACAAAGAATAATTTTCAAGGTTATAAGTCAATAGTTCTCAACCTTGAAGGTATATTAGAAACACCCTATGACAATTTAAAAAATTATATGTGCTTGGAGATCCCCTTCCAAGAAACTGATTCATACGATCTGAGACGAGGTCTGCTTATACAAATTTTAAAGGCCACACAGAAGAACCTATAATTAACGGCCTAACAGATTTAAGGGACAGTGACCCCACCTGAGCATACAAGACCCCACCCAAGCACACTACCAGCAGTGAGTGCCTAATAATAGGGTCTAAATAGGCCAGCCAGGGTCCAACAGTGAGAAGGGTCAGAATTGTGAAATAAACTCCAGAGTAAAAAGGGTAAATCCCAAATCACAAAAAAAGAGAAGTAGGTAAACTGGTTGTCTCGGCATTGCCGGCAAATGCTATTCTACTTGCTAACTGAACAGGTGTAGAGACACCAGCAGCAGGCCCATGGCATTAGCGAAGGATTTGTATACGCTGGGTTAAGGAAGATTTGGATAGAAAGAAGAAATTCTAGAGATGAAAGTGCTGAAGCTCAGAGACAGGTTGAGCAAACAGTAAATATGGATGAAAGTAGCTCCCATAATAATTATGTACTAAATTTGTACTGCTATAAGCCAAAAAGTGTTATGGCCTTTTTTGTTTGTTTTAAGCTTCTCTGCCATTATTATTCACCTTTCTTCCCTAACTTTTCTATTTTTCATAGTGAAAATGAGGCCACATGTTTTAGAAATAAGAAAATGAGTCCTACCTTTAATCTGTTTTAAATTTGGGTCCTAGAGCTAAAAATTGACTGTATTACTGAAATGTCAAAAATGATCCTATCTGAATAATATATTCTGAAATAGAAAATAACATGCACCCTTCAGAGCCCTCAGCAGTATTATAGAACAGTATTATCTTTAAATTTAGTAATATTTTATGAAGAAATGATAAAATAACCTGGAAATTCATAAGACTGAGTAAATAAGCTCTCAAGACTTTCATTTCTCAAAAATTTTGCATATTTCTAGGATATGTGATAAGTAAGAAATCATCACTTTGCATATAATTAGCATTATAAAGATTCTTTAAGTCTCACAGACTTTGCAAAGCCAAAGAAGGAAAAGGAGAAAAGGTCAATGAGAATCCTACATCTCTTGAACTTAGATATTTTTCTCAACTGGGCTTTCTTCCAAATGAAATACATGTCTCCCTATCAGATGTATTTCTTAGGTCCTATTGGAGGGGTGCTACTATAAATAATTAAAAGGGAAACTAGAAATCTATGGTTCTACAAACATCAACTAGCGAGCAGTCAAAGGAGGCATTGCAAGAGGTCTTTTTTCTTCTGCTGGCTACTGTACAGGAACCCAGCTGCAGGCATAGCCAGCAGTGTCTTTTCTTCTAAAGAGCCTGACCCCCACCGCCCAGGGTTAAGCACCAGTCTGAAGAGGGTGGGGAAGTCTCATGTCCTTCCCTAGTATTCAGTCCATTTCTCTCCTTTGATGTGTGGTACAGAGAGAAAGATGGATAATCTGCAGGAAGATCCAATCCTGAAGTGGAACCTCAGAGAAACTTATCACTTTGAAATATTGCAGAGGAGAAAACATACCAAGAACAGGTTCACCTTTTGCCCTCAGGAAGCCAGATTATATATATTTATAGGTATGTGGAGGAGAGCATGATTTTTACAGATGTGGAAGACAGAGATAAGACAGAACCTTGGTTTTATGACAGCTCATCTCTCAAAATCTCCAACGGAAAGAAAAAAAAATGTCTAACTCCTTGTCACGGTTACCCTTCCTGTGGCTTCAGAGGCCTATGATTTTAACTAGGTGAGCAGAGAATGCCGAAGGACAGAAAGTGCTACAGATGCAGATACAAAGAAGGAAGGGGGGATAAATGAGCTCTGAAATCTCCTCAGGGGATAGCTCCTGGTCTCTAGTTTGAGAAACACGGATTCAGAAAAATCATGAGTCTAAAATGTACAACAGACACACACTGCTCTCCTGCCAAGCAAGATCAACCTTTCAAGCACTGACAAGGCTAAAGTGATTATGAATGAAATTGACTATGAATGAGCCGTGGTCCAAGAGCTGAGAGCCCAAATGAAATTTTGTTTACTGAACTAAAAATGTTCATAAAATTTAAAATTATGAGCAAGGCAGCTAAGCTATGCTACTCGAGGCCAGTAGAACTTAGAAGCAGGCAGTGGACTTGGCTCCTAGTAGCTATGTTTGAAATACAGTTTGAGGCCTAGCTCTCCTGCTTCCTTGCTCAACTATTTTGCCTATGAAAATTGTTTTGAAATTTTAAGTTCAGGATCTGCAGGACCTGATATGTCAAAGAGGGCAGCAGGTTCAGAAACTAGCAAATGCTCCAAATTAGAATCACCTTTGTAGCTGACAGAAGTAAGGGCATGGTGGAATTATAGGATGTCAAGATGACATTTAACCAAAATGTATCCAGGCATCTGGACTTGAACCTGACATTCCATCATTGAGCCTTTATTCGTTTGGGTGTAGTATTTTTAGAGTTCCTTATAAAAAGACAGACAGCTCTGGAATGTGTAGCCCCAATAAGGAAGGCACTGAGATATGGGGAGATAGGGATGGACACTGGACTAGGCAGGTGCTATATTTTAAGTGACAGCCAACTTTTTCAGTAAAGGACCAAATAGTAAATATTTTAGGCTTTCCAGACCATACTACTCCATCTCACTTCTGCCACTATAGTGTGAAATCAGCCAGCGACAATATGTTGATATGTGAGTGTGGCTGTATTCCATAAAATGATACTGAAGTTTGAATTCTGCATAATTTCCACATGTCATGAAATATTCTTCTTCTTTTGATTTTTCTTCAAAACAGCCAATAGGTCATGGTTTGCTGACCTCTGCTGTATCAGCAAGTAAAACTCACAAAATAAATCTCCCTGAGGGGCACCTGGGTGCCTCAGTTGGCTAAGAGTCTGCCTTTGGCCCCGGTCATGATCTCTGGCTCCTTACTCAGGGGAGAGTCTGCTTCTCCCTCTCCTTCTGCCCCTCTCCACTGCTCCTGTTCAAGCACTCTCCTTCTCTCTCTCTCTCTCTCAAATAAATAAATAAAATCTTTAAAAAATTAAATCTTCCTGATTTCAGTTTTAACTTAAATAATAAAGTGACAGGCCTACCTATATATATGAGCTCCTATGACAGGCTAAGACGACATGTAACTATAATCCTCCCACTAAGTGCTCTTTTCACTGAATTTGGAGGATGTTGTTCATTTAATTATAAGTAAACAGTGGTTTGCATCATGACCTCAGGAGTATCTTTGGGCATTATTTTCTCCATTTGTAACTGAAGCTGCTAATTACTGTTATTTCTCTCCCCCCTGGGGATTTCTCTAAAATTAATTGATGGTCACACATGTTAGTGCTGTAAGTGGACTCAGAAACTTGGAGAGTGAACATTTTTGTAAATCTACTTTAAGAGAAAGCAAATGGACACAAAGTAAAATGCTCCTCAGAAAAAATCTGTACTGCCTTGAATGATAACCATTTAGTTAACACAACTTTGTATGCTGATACTTTCTGTCTTTTCAACTCTCTGTCTTTTCTTCCTTTCCACTGAGCTTCAGAGAAACACCTGTGTTTTCCAGTTTGATCTGAGCTCTCAGCAATCCTTTTATGTGCACCTGGACCCCCCTCCTTCCCCTTCCCTTGGCTACACCAGATATTCTTCTCAAGTCTCCAGCTCATTCCACTCAAGAACACTCCATAAATGACCGTGCGCCAAATCTCAGACAGAAAGTTCAAGAATTTCTTCAACTTTGTGGCCTCAACCCCAAATTATTAATATTTGCTTCATCAGCATCACTATTTCACTATCTCAGGTACAATTCCGATCTTCTTTTGTCCAAAGCGAGTATCTCCACCTCTACTTAGGATCCTTCCTTCTGTTGTTCATGGACCCTGTTCCAACAATTATTCCAAGTTTCCCTGTATTTTCAACCTGTTGTTCTCTCCCTTCTCTAATGGTTTATAAATATGTTCCAATATTTCAAGATGAAACTCCCTCAACTCAGAGTCTCCTCTTTGGTCATTTGGTCATACTGTGTTTCTGTTTACTTTAGAGCCAAGCTCCTTGAAAGAACGCTATGTATTTATTTTTTACTTTTCTATCTCCAATCCACCTTTGATTCCACTACAATCGGACTTTGCGCCTAGCACTGCTCACAAACTGCTCAGGCAAAATTTCCAGTACCTTCATAATCACTAAGTCCATAGAGTCGTTTTCATCTGGGATTTATTGCAAGTGGTGTGAGGGAGTGAACTAACACTATATTTTTCTATATAATTAGACAACTGTTCTAGTAAATGCAATCCTAATCAAAATCCCAATAGGATTTTGCATTGGGTTTGACAAACTTTTCCTGATTATTAAATATGGAAGAGTAAAGATTAACAATATCCAAAATGTTTTAGAGATTAAGACCACCAGCTACCAAACCCTTATATCCCAGTAAACTAATTAAAACAGTGTGACATGGGGCAACAGTAAACTGGTCTCAGATTCCATTTTCTTCATTGCTTTGTATTATTTGTGACTGCTAATAACTTCCTCTTTTCGAGTCACTCTCTCTTTTTTTCTGTAAAATTCCCTGGTTGGTTCATACCTCCCATTCTTCTGTCCCCTTTCCTCCTTCCTTTTCTTCTTTCTATCCTTAAGATTCTGTTTCAAATTTCTTTTCTTACTTTGAACACTCCCTTACGAAAGCTCAGAATTTTTCATAGTTTTAACTGTCACCATCTAGTCAACTCTATTTCTCTGCTCTCTTCCCCCCCCTCCCCAAGAAAAAATTCTTAGAAGTTTTGGGAAAACGTGCTTTCTCTAATTTCTCAATCGTTACATAAAAATTCCCTGCTAAGATTGCCGGTGACCTCTGTATGGCCAAATCCACTGCATGCTTTCCTCCCTTCATTTTATTTTCTCACCCTGTAGTATCCCCCATAGCTGTCCACTCTCTGATTCACTCATTCATTTATTTTCACCTTCTTTTAAATGCTACCCTCTTTTGGATTCTGTAACAGGACACTGATCTGGCTTCCCTCTCTTCTCTTTGGCCACTCCTCGATTATTCAAAAAGGGTTCTTGCATTTTACTTTACTTAAAATTGTTGAAGAACTCAGTCCTGAGCGTTCTCTTCTTTTGCTTCTTGGTACATTTCCTATGTGGGTAATCTCATTCATTTGCAAGCTTTAAGGTCCTACAACTTAAAGTTCATGACTCCTAATTAGTAGCTGTAGCCTGAATTCCTGCACTCAGCTTCCAGCTCATATATCTAACTGCCCCCCTGACAACTCCACTTTGATTCTCACAGGTGAGTTAACCATTAGGGTTGCCAGATAATATCAAGTGCAGATAAAATAATGCGTTTTAAACAACATATGTTTTAGTATGAGAATGCAACATTTGTCAAAGACTTATACTAAAACATTATCCGTTGCTTAAATAAAATACAAAGTTAATTGAGTATCCTGGTTTTTTATATGCTCAATTTGGCAACCTTAGTTAAACTTGTGTTCAAAATGGAACTCTTGATTTTTTTCTTCTCCCACCCTTCAAACTCTTCTTTTCCCAGTGTTTCACATTTTCTTAATTTTAGTAGATAGTCCATTCTTAACCCACTTCCTCAAGCTATACAACTGAGGGACTCAAACTTGATTTATCTTTTTTCTTCACTTCTCACATCAAATTCATCAGCAAGCCCTGTCAGTTCTATCTTTTTTTTTTTTAAGATTTATTTATTTATTTATTTGACAGACAGAGATTACAAGTAGGCAGAGAGGCAGGGCAGAGAGAGAGGAGGAAGCAGGCTCCCTGCTGAGCAGAAAGCCCGATGCTGGGCTCGATCCCAGGACCCCGGGATCATGACCTGAGCCGAAGGCAGAGGCTTGTAATCCACTGAGCCACCCAGGCGCCCCAGTTCTATCTTTAAATGTACCTCGAATTTAGCCATTCTTCCCCATTCTCACTGCCACCATTATCTCTCACCTCGACTAATTCAATAGACTTATCATGTCCCCCCACTTTTAAACTTGTCCCTTACTAACCTATTCTCCACAGAGCAGCTGGAGAAATTCGTTTAATAACTTAAATGGAATCATTTATTCCCTTGCTTCAAATCCTTCAGTGGCTTCTGACTACACTCCAAATAAAATAAAACTCTTCTATAGAACGCTGAATGGCTGGCCTCTGACTAGCTCTCTGACCTCATCTTTCTTTCCTGCCCTGCTACCATTCTTCATCCTTGCTGGCTTCCTTCAGTTCCTAAAACAGTGCAAGCTTCTTCACACTTGGGCACCTTCATAGATGTGGCTTTCTCTTCCTGGAATACTCTCCTGTCCCTATTCTTCTCCTTCCCCCTCCTGCTTATCCTTAGGACCCCAGATTCAATGACACTGCCTCTAGAGGACTAGAGGAGTCCTTCTAAACAACCCATCTAAACAGATTTTCCCCAGTCCCATTCTTCCCTCCAAATTCTGAGCTTTCCTAAGGGAGCGTTCAAAGTAAGAAAAGAAGAAATTTGAAACAGTCACTCTCTCACTTTACTCATAGCACATCTCACTTTCCTTCATAGCACATTTCAGGACTGGTATTTATTAACTTATTTATTCACTTATCTTTACCCCTATATGATTAGAAACTCCATTCATAGATCACAGACCATGTCTGTTTTGTTCACTATCCAAAAAGAATGCTCAGGGACTTAGTGCACCCTCAAAAATCACTGAATGAACGACTGAATGACTGACCAACATGTTTCTGTGGTGCCATGCCCATATGTCTAACATCTTTAGCCAAATCAACAATTCATCTCAATGGCCTATAAGTAAAATCCAAAATGCTTGGCCAGATTTTTCAGGATCCATACTGAAATATTTGAATTTCCCTGAATGTGTCATGTGCTCTCCAATATCTTTGCATATATGTCTCTCTGCCTAGCCTGTCCCTCTTACCTCCTATTAGTCTGACTAGTGAAATTCATTTTTCAAGATTCTTTTCAAGTGTCACTTCTTTGAAGTCTTCCCAGACCACCCCTTAATGACTCTTGTTTTTATTACACTATCATATCCTATACATACCTTATTAATAGCTAATATTTATTGAGCAGTTTCCACAGGTCATTAATTTAGTAAGAAATTTATAAGCATAACACACATTTTAATCTTCACCTCAACCCTATGAGATTGATTTATTGTTATCCCCATATTACTGAGGAGGAAACTGAGATAAAGAGCGGTTGGTAACTTACCTAAGGTTTAAGAGCTCTTATGTGAGAGGCCAGGAGAAGGATGTAAATAAACGGATTTTAGATTCTGTGACCTTAATCACTATTCCTTTTTGCCTCACCAAATGCTCAATACACTATAGTACATGTTGTCATATATCCCATATTCCCTTATATTCATTCCTTCACTACACTGTGAGCTTCTCATGGGCAAGCAGTATCAAAATCACCTTTGTAAATCTAGCTAAATATTCATGAATATTTCAGTAAAGCATTAATTTATAATTTTGTAAAATCATTTGCTTACCTAATATTCGAATGGCTTTAAAAGTGAAGATCCAAGGAATTCAGAAAAAAACAGATGGTTTCTCACAATATTTTTCAAATAGCAAGCAATTCAGTTTATGAGTACATCAATTTTTAATAAGTTATTTTTAATACGTTGTATATGTAACTGACTTTACCATTCAAATATGCATAAGTAAATATAAGTGCCTCGAAAGAGAAACGGAGCTTTGGTAATCATTAAGCATTTTGTGTCTCTTAAGGTATATACAAATATATTATAATCACTCTGGTTGTTCTTCATAACTCATAATTAGTATTGCTGCCACCAGATGGAGTAGGAGGTTATTTAAATGGTATTTCTTAAGAAGCACGGAGAGGAAAGAGATTCCCTTCAGTTAAACTATTTTTCTCTACTCTCCTGCTTCTCCCCATATTTATCCTGGCCACCAGCCTCCCTGGTATTTATATATATACATTCACACACACACATGTGCATTATAAAACCATTATACTTGAGTTACGCCTTGGGTTAAAGCACTAAATGATGTCATTAGAATGCAAGGCTGTGTAGTAACTCAAATGAGCAGAACCAAGGAACATATAGAGCCACTGTGCCATGCGAGAACTTTTTCTATTAAACTAGTGGGCACCTGGCAAGAATGAAGCATAGGATGTGTAAGCTTTGATGGGATATAAGGGAAAGAGGAAAAAAGAATGTGTGCAGGCCTAGAATTTGGATTACTACCATGGGGCCGGGGCTAGCTCGGTCTACTTTTTAGGTTTTAAGATAAAATTGTGTTGTAACCATACGACAGACAGTATAGTTAGGAGATATAATGAGTCATAAAGTCAAACAGATCTGGATATTAATCCTAGCTTCCCCATGTAACATTAGACTGGTCTCTTAAGGTCTTTATGATTTGCTTTACTCAAATATAAAATGAGGATATCAAGTTACATGGTGGCTGAAAGAATTCTGTAACTCCAAATGCATACCCTATGATGTTACACTATTTCCTTCTGATCACAGCACTTACTACCACTTGATACATTCTTCTTCATTTTGTGGAGGGCCTATCTCCACCAGCCCCACACTCGAATATCAGCCCCTTAAGGGCAGATCTTATTTGTCCTGTTCACAGTTATATTCTCAGGATGCTTAACAGTTCCAAGCATTCGGTAGATGATCAGCAGATGGATGATGAAGGGGGAAAAGGGATGAAGGGAGGGAGGCATAGAGGGCCTGCATAAGAAGAAAAGAGAGAAAAACGGAAAATGGAAAATGCTGAAACAAAATCTCACTAAATGGTGGAACTGTGGTGCTGCAGGTTATGAATAAATGACTATATTAAAACCATTGTCTCCCATCATTCAGTGTTCTCAAAGATCACTTTTATGGGCCATATATTTAAATGCGTGGATGTCCTAGTCCAATTTTGAACACTTAATCGTTCCCTATTTGTGTATATTATAAATAGTGCTATGATAAACATACGTACACATATTGATATATTTGTAAATTCTTGCATGCACACATATGATTTCTTTAGTAAAGACTTCTGGAAGTAAAACTACTATGTATTTTTAAGTTTATTATACATACCCCCAAATTTTACCTCAAAGTTTCTACCAATTTATACAATCTTCAGCAAGAGATGAGAGCACCTGGGTCCTTACATCTTTGCCAATACAGAGAATTAATACTGTTATAAAAGTACATGTCATTGTTGTAATTTGCATTTTATAATTACTCATGAATATACAGAATGCATTTTTATATTGCTGATATTGTTGTTTTTACAAATTGCTGATGTGTGTTCTGTGCCTATTTTTCTATTGGACATTCTTCTATTTCTTATTGATTCCTAAGAGTGTTTTGTTTGTTTTTATATTAAGAATGTTAATCCTTCAGTATCATAGTATATCAAAACACTTTTTTCCCCAATTTGCCTTTTAATTTTTTAATTGTTTAACTACTACACTTAGTTCTAAAGCTCACTCTTTACAATTTGAAAAGCAGAAAGAACAGATATTCCTGATCACTAATCAAAGTAGCTTTAAGGAAAAGTAACCTACAAGTGAGCTAAATAATTTCCACAGTAGCAAGAGGAAGAAAAGAAATGGAACTCTAAATTTGAGCTGGGGGACTAAGCTCTACTCAGAGCTCATAAAATATTTTTGTGTTGACAAACTACACTGGGGGATACACATTGTGTACTGGGATGGAGACTCT
Organism: Mellivora capensis; assembly: GCA_004024625.1. Classification (NCBI taxonomy): domain Eukaryota; kingdom Metazoa; phylum Chordata; class Mammalia; order Carnivora; family Mustelidae; genus Mellivora; species Mellivora capensis. The sequence goes on along the minus strand of PISX010002513.1, from coordinate 127,895 downwards.
AATTTTTTAAGATCAAATTTCTTCTGGCACTTTTATTAAAATATACCACACATATTTGTCAGAAGAAAAGTAAAAATGAGTAAAAATGGAAAGCGTTGCATTTTACTTGAAATACGCTTACCTTTAAATATTTAGGGAAAAGCACCTGTCAAAATACATTTCAGACTGCATCAAGTTCAAAATACCTGGCTAGTAAGTTCAAGAAGTGGGCTATCCCTACACAACACCATTTCAGGGCCATTGTTGTCACAAGGCCCTCTTACCTCCCACATTACTTCCTCTGAGCCTGACACTCCCAGAGAAGGAGTGGCCAATCTGTGGTCACATGTTACTAGTTTACCGGCTAACACCTATGGCTGCTAACCTCAGCCAGTAACAACAGCCTTGAAGAAGAGATCCATTCACTGTCTCTGAATCCTTCTTAACACAGTGCTCCAATAAACAGAAAGGAGGTGGCAATCACATTTTATCTCAAGTTCCATTCCTCATTAGCATGACAGTTAATCCGATTTATTTATTTGACAGAGAGAGAAATCACAAGTAGGCAGAGAGGCAGGCAGAGAGAGAGGAGGAAGCAGGCTCCCCACTGAGCAGAGAGCCTGATTCGGGGCTCCATCCCAGGACCCTGAGATCATGACCTGAGCCGAAGGCAGCGGCTTAACCCACTGAGCCACCCAGGTGCCCCAGTTAATCCGATTTAAACAGTACCTATTTAAATAGGAAGTCCTTAAAGACCAGAATGCTGTCAAGGCCAAGATACAGGAAGGCCTAACACTGTGGGGACCTTGGCACCAATATCTGGAACAGAGATGCTTAGCCCACACTTCCTTGAACACATTGGGCCCTGCGCCTCACTGTAATGTTGGGGCTGGCCTTACTCGGATTCTTGTAACTTAAAGAAGACCATTTGAAGGTTAATTCAGAAAACATGTTTATATTTCTATAGTTTTCAAGCCTAGCATTTCAGGTTTCTTTCTTTCTTTCTTTCTTTCTTTCTTTCTTTCTTTCTTAAGATTTTATTTATTTGACAGAGAGAGACACATTGAAAAAGTGAACACAAGCAGGGGGAGTGGAAGAGGGAGCAGCAGTCTTCCCTGATGAACAGGGAGCGTGATGCGGGGCTCAATCCCGGGACCCTAGGATCATGACCTGAGCTGAAGGCAGACGCTTAATGACTGAGCCACCCAGGCGCCTCCCAGGTTTCTTCATATATATGTTTAAATATATTTCATGGAAGGATAAAGTTCAACAAATAATACCACACATCATGTTACAAAATAAAATATTTTGTTTTAAATGAAATAACTTTTGCTTGGTTCTTGTCTTTTCACTCTCATAAGGACAAAAGTGTAGAATTAAAAGTTGTGATACTTTCTCCTTTGGTAACTCTTGGAATGTTCCAGAAATTCCTTCAATGAATGAGTCTGTATATACACATAAGTCATTAAAAAATTCACCTCACATTAGCTAGTATGAAATGATTGCTATTTGTGTACTCAGTACTGCCCTGGACTGCTTACTCTATTGGTCAGGTTTGATTTTAGAGTTTATATACTGTTATTGTTGTTGTTACTGTTTTCTAAACTCTTGAACCCACTACAAGAGTTCTCTGGATTCAGTGACAATGACATTTGTGTCCACAATCTTATAGCTAGAGGAATGATGGCCTCAGCAAGGCTAACCTTTCTACACAGTCAGTATATCAAATTAAGATCTCCTGATTCAAAGAATCATAGAATCCTAGTTGCTTGGAAGTTACCTCATCAAATCCACCATTTTTAAGAGAAAGGATAAATAATAAATAATATTTATATTTATAATATTAATACTGTCAATGAATATTACTAAATAAATAAAATCAATATTAATAATTAATATAATTATATAAGATCTTATAGGATAATTTTAATATGCTACATTACTAATAAATACTATTAATATAATAGGATAATATTATATATTATAATATAATAAAATTAATAAATAATAAATGAATAAATGATAAATAGCAGCAGAATGTCTCTAACTCCTAGATCATAAAAAGTAGATATTAAATCAATTGATTTTGAATATAACAGAGTGTTCTTCAATTGGAAATTAAGTAAATATTTTATAGAGACTCGTACTTTCTCTTTACAATTACCTTAACATTGTTTTGCTGTGTTGCCTATAAATTTATTTTTTCTTCAAACACATCCTATCAGTGAAACAAGTGTATAAAATAATCCAACATAATTTATTAATGGAACTAATTAATACATCTTCTAAATTTTGTTATGTTAACTGATGTATGTTTCAACCCATTTGTCTTTTAGTAAGAGGTATGCCGATAAAACAATAATCTTCATTTTCTTATGTTATATGCCAAAAGCGAGATGAATGAATTATCATAGGGACATAATGAGACATGCTTAAATTCATAACAACTATGAACTCAAGCTTACCAAATCAGTCTTGCACTGGCAGCTATGTGAAAATGGAAACACATATGCTGGAGTAAGTATTACTTTAAGAAAAATACTAATATTAAATATGTGGTGAAGTTGAGCAAATAGGCAAGTTGAATATGAAATTTGCCAAGCTCACAGAAAAGAATTTATACCAATTCTAAGAGTTTACAACTGATATAAAATACCACAGAATATAGGTACTCGTAGTAAGACAGCAGGGCAAGCAAGGCATATAATGCAACTTTCTCTCTTTCCCTTTCCAAAATTGATATGATTTTAAAATTATACAAATGAGAGGTGCCTGGGGTTCAGCCAGTTAAGCATCTGCCTTCTGTTCAGGTTGTGATCTCAGGGTCCTGGGATCCAGCCCAACATCGGGCTCTGTGCTCAGGGGAGGATCTGGTTCTCCCTCTCACTGTTCCTCTATGTTCTCTCTCTTCCCCAAACAAACAAATAAATAAATAAAAATCATTTTAAAAATTATACAAATGAGAAAATCTATCTTAGCCATGAGAACCAGCAATGAGTGATGTTCATGGACCAGTAAACAGTAAATAGGATAAATACAAACCTGAACAAAAAACTATTATGGTCTGACCAGTGACCAATTCTGTAAAAAGAAATTCTTGGCCATTGGCTCAGCAGTGAGCGGGCTCAGAGTTAGCTGTAGTATAAATGAGCGCACACAGAACAAAACACACTTGAACACAATGTGGGGAGAGACGGGGGTGAAAAGGGTGGCAGGAGATACACGAGCTTCCCTCTAAGGTGATTGATTGTTCCTTATTAGCAGCCCAAAGAGTAAGTGCTCCAAATTCCACAACTGGGATGTTTCAGTCCCTTTCTGGCCCCTTTACCCCATCGCTGCATCTCTAACTAATAACTAATAACTGCCTATTTCCTTTTAACTTAAATCTGGGCTTTGAATTACTCTGCTCTTTCTTCTTTTGACTACAAGCTAATACTGCAGAAGATAAGAATAAACAGTCCAGGGCGCCTGGGTGGCTCAGTGGGTTAAAGCCTCTGCCTTCGGCTCAGGTCATGATCTCAGGGTCCTGGGATTGAGTCCCGCATCGGGCTCTCTGCTCAGCGGGGAGCCTGCTTCCCCCTCTCTCTCTGCCTGCCTCTCTGTCTGCTTGTGATCTCTCTCTGTCAAATAAATAAATAAAATCTAAAAAAAAAAAAAAGAATAAACAGTCCAAATTAGTGCAATTGAAAAGAGTAAATTCATCATTTTGAGGAAATGACTCTGAGATAGATTGATAGCAAAAAACGAAACAGAAGAAATAGAGGAACGTCTTACTTGAATTTTTGGTGGCGTTCAGGAGAACTCTGCCCTGACTGAAGTCACAGCAAGCGAGACGGGCAGGAACAGCAGCGGCAGCAGTGGTACTGAGCACGCACCAGGCACTACACTAAGTGATTCATTCGTATTATCTCATCAATTTTTCATAAAACCCTTAGATATACATTACAACTGTCCACATTTTACATATGATAAAAGTAACTTAGAAAGCTTAAGTGATCTAATTAAAGACGTAATTAGGTAAGCTTAGAGTCCCACATCTAGAATACAGAGGAACTAGGATTTTAACTTTTAACTTTGGGGCTGTTTGACCTTGAAACTTTTGCAAAGAAAAAGAGAAAACATAAGGAACAATAGTAAGGGGATGAAAAACAGTTGCTGAATTTTAAAATATCCTGCAGATAGAGGACCACAGCTTCGATGCTGATGAAAATGAAAAGAATGACATAGAAGACAAATAGCTTCTCACAAGAGAGGAAACTCTTCAAACATAATACAGTGAGAATATTAAAAAAAGAAAGCCTTGCGACTCAACCTATACTTAAGAGGAGGTCTTAAAAGAGAAGCCTAGACTAACTAGAGAAGAGATAATATAAAAGCCAACACATATGAGACTTCTCAGTATCAAAAAAAGCTCTGAAGTCTGACAGTATAGATCATATTTTTTGCAACCTCAATGAAACAAGAACCATATAGTGATGGTAAAAGTAAATAAAGAAGTAAGCATTCAGATGAGAAACACTGCTCCATAAAGGACAAAAACTGGGCAACCCTGGAAACTGTCCACAATGCTCATTTCTGAAACATCAGTGAAACAGGAATAATAGAGCCTTGAAAGAAAATGAAAGTAACCCCCCATTTCTGCCCTAACCAGGGTGTTGCCATGTAAAGTCACAGCTGGGGAGGTGGGAGGTCAGGTATGACATAGGTATAAAATTACCCTTTTCAAAGCAAACTATTTGAAGATACATTTTGAAAACACATTGGCCAAAATTCAGAACTCAAGGGCAAGAAATCAGAAATGTTTTATAGAATTGTTTCCCCTTTGAAACTCACAATGGCTCTTATTGAACACCGGTGGAAACCAACCACAAGTTACATGTTAATAAAATGGGAAGGAGGAAAAATAAAAGTGCCAAATTTCTCACATATATTCAATAACAAAATATTATTGTTGTGATATTGTGTGATATTTTATTAGCTCAATAGAATTAAAACACCTAATAAGATTTAAGACCAATACAGTCATCCTTAGGGAAATAAATTAAGGGAAATATCATATATCATAAATGTACAGAAATAAATAACATCATCCTATGTTGAATGTAGTAATTGGCTAGTACTTGAAAGAGGTTTAAGAAAAAATTTTTGAGGGCACCTGGGTGGTGCATTCATTAAACATCTGACTCTTGGTTTTGGCTCAGGTCATGATCTCAGGGTCATGGTCTCAGAGTCATGAGATAGAGCCCTGAGTCAGGCTCCCTGCTTAGCTTGAAGTCTGCTTAAAATTCCCTTCCCTTTCCCTCTGCAATCCCCTCTCTAAAATAAATAAGTAAATCTTTAGAAAGAAAAACATTTTGTAAATCAGTATGCAACTTCTACAGTACCTCTACAGCTGCATTGAAGGTACTAGTTTCTGGCTTCTAGCCATTCTGCCCTCTTTCAGGTATTATGCTGTACCTCTCTTCCATAAATGGAAAAGAAAATGAAGAGCATGAAAGAGGAATATCAATTACTAATTATAAAAGGAAAATTACAGACGTGGTTGATTGGCAGTATGGAAGATAATATGTGAAAGCATCCATTTAATTGAAGAAGAATACAAATCAATTTGTGAAAAGTGATATGTCACAATACTTAGGAATAAATTTAGCCAAGTAGACAAAAGTCCTGTATAATGAAAACTACAAAACAATGCTGAAAAAAAAAAATGGAAAAAAAAAAAGACATCAATAAGTAGAAAGGTATCCTGTGTTCATGGATCAGAAGACTCAATATTGTAAAGATGGCAATAATAGCCAAGGGATCTACAGATCCAATGTAGTCCCTATTCGAATTCTTATGGTTTTCTGGGAAAAACAGAAATTCATATGAAATATCAAGTGGCTCCAAATAGCTGAAACAATCTTGAAAAGAAGAAAAAAGTTGGAGGCCTCACACTTCATAATTTTAAAGGTTACTACAAAGCAACTACAAAGCCATAGTAATCAAAATAGTGTTGTACTGGCATAAAGGCACAGATTAATGGAACAGAATAGAGAGCCCAGAATAGAGACCCTCATGCATGTAGTCAAAAGATCTTTGATAAAGTTGCTAAGACCATGCAATGGGGAAAGGACAGTCTCTTCAACAGATGGTGCTGGGAAAATAGATATTCACATGCCAAAGAGTGAAGTTGGTCCTTACTTCACAGTATACACAAAAATTAACTTGAAATGGATTGAAGATCTAAATGTAAGGCCTAAAAGCATAGAACTCCTAGAAGAAAACATAGAATAAAAGCTTTATGACTTTAGCTTTGGGAATGATTTCTCAGATATGAGACCAACAGCACAGGTAACAAAAGAAAATGCAGGTAAATTGAGTTCTATCAAAATGAAAAACTTTTGGGTGCCAAAGAATACATGTAAGAAAATGAAAAGACAACCCAGAGAATGGGATGAAAAAATCTGTAAATCATACATCTGATAAATGATTAATATTTAGAACACATAAAGAACTCTTACACTGTAATGATGAAAAACCAAACAACCTGCTTCAAGTGAGCGAAAGACTTGAATAAACATTTCTGCAATGAAGACATACAAATAGTCAATAAGCACATGAAAAGACGCTCAACTGTCACTAATCTTGCAAATCAAAACCACAAAAAGATACCACTTTCATTCTTTAGATGGCCATTATTAAAAACAAATAAATAGAAAATAACAAATGATGGTAAAAATGTGAAAGAACTAGAATCCTCATGAATTACTGGTAAAAATATCAAATGATCTGGCCTCCTTTGAAAAGAGTTTGGTGACTCCTCTAAAAGGTAAACACAGAATGATCATAGGATTCAGTAATTCCAATCCCAGGTTATAGCCAAAGAACTGAAATCACAGACTCAAACAGACACTTGTACAGCCATGTTCATGGTAGTATTATTTACAATAGCCAAAAGATGAAAAAATCCAAATATCCATCAACAGCTAAACTGATGAAACAAAATATCTTAAATGCATACAACGGAATATTATTTGCAATTAAAAGGAATCAAGTCTGATAAATTCTACAACATGGATGAAACTTTAAAACATTATGCTAAGTGACATAAGCCAGATAGGAAAGGACAAATAGTGTTTGATTTCATTAAATGAGACACTTTCCAAAGACAAATTTGCAGAACAGAAAGTAGAAGAGAGGTTACCAAGAGGTACAGAGTTCAGTTTGGAATGATGAAAAGTTCTGGAATGGATAGTGATGATGGCTGCCCAATACTGTGAATGTATTTCATGGGACTGAATTGTAAGCTTAAAAATGGTCAATTATGGGGCGCCTGGGTGGCTCAGTGGATTGGGCTGCTGCCTTTGGCTCGGGTCATGATCTCAGGGTCCTGGGATCGAGCCCCACATCGGGCTCTCTGCTTGGCGGGGAGCCTGCTTCCCTCTCTCTCTGCCTGACTTTCTGCCTACTTGTGATCTCTCTCTCTGTCAAATAAATAAATAAAATCTTAAAAAAAAAAAGGTCAATTATGTGTTATGTATATTCAGCACAATAAAAAAGTTATGTCTCTCTCTTTATTTCACCAAAATAGGTGTTAGTACATCATAATGAGCCTAGTAGAATTTCATTAACAAATCATAGTCTATATTAAAAGCATCTAATTTTCCAAACCAAAAATGTACAGCTATAAAATCCCTTGTCAACTAATTTCTAATTGAAAAAAGAACTATGATAGGAATGTAAGGGAAAACACAAACCACAGTAAGCTCACTTTTAAAAAACGAGCATCACTTTTTTTCCCCCCAAACTACTAAGCTCAAACAAAACATGCTAAAATCTACTGAGACTAAATCAACCAAATGATTATTTTCAGAAGTGGAATATGCTGCTGTTCCTTCTAGTGTATCTTTTCTCTTTCAAATTTTTCATTTGGAAATAAATTATACTAACACTTGACATTATTAAGCTGTAACAAACAATACTCTCTCTTTGGAACAGCTAATAGACAAATATTTTACTTGCCAAAAATATATTTTACTTGTCATATTATTTGTTTAAAAACATAAAAATAATTTCAAAATATTTAATATTCAGCATCTTTAAAACACTTTTAAAACTGCTATTTTAGAAGATCTCACTGGGGTCACAATCATTCAGTTTGTTGACAGATTTAATCGTTAACCAAGGGCATAAGGACAAATGTATATAATTAGTTTTCTTAATTATTTCAAGAGTAAAATTTAATTTGCTCTTTGTGGTATCACATTACAAACCTCACCTAAAAATATGATGGAATCTAGTTTGTGCTGTTTAAAATGATAAAATGTTCAACCAACCTTTGACCAATGATGGTTGGTACTTAACTGCAGAGCTGATATTTTTGGCATGGGTAAACCTCATTTAACTAAACGTACTTATAATTGGGCTTCCCTGGAGAAAGAGTGCAACTAAAACAAATTTCTGTATCATCCTTATGTCTCTTTAGTATGTCACTTTACAACGGAGAACTTTTCCCTGTTATCGTTACAGCATATTTGCATGTTGTCTACAGGTACAGACCAGCCGCTGGGGGTGACACTGCCACCACTTTTCCCATTTTTAAACTGTGAATGTGCTTATTTCTGTGAATTCACAGAAAAAGTCTAATAAATAAAAGAGGCTGAAGTTTTCAAGGGGTCCATTTCTAACAGGTGCTAAATGAAATAGAGTCTATATACTAAAAGCATTTAAGATGTTACCTATCATGAATTCTGCTGTAAATGGAAAAAAAAAATTCTGCTCACATGCTGGACAAAGGGAAGTGGGCATAAGTCTCAGAGTCTACCTGCTTTTTAGGTGCATGCCTGACTAGATGCCTCGGCCTTCCTTAGCACATATCGGTGCCGTCACCAGCTTGACTCACCCCTGGAGCACACAGCTTCACACTCAGTAGAATCACGAGAAGCTGCCATTCAACTTGACAGGGAGCAGAACCTCAAATTTGGTGTCACTCAGTGAATACCTTTTGAAAACTCGGGAAAGAACAACAATATTTAAGAAAGTTTATGTGATGACTTTGCAGTCCTCCCATTTTTCTAGATCCAGGATGGTTACCCGATTTTGTGCACAGAACCTGGGGGAGTCCTGCTTAATGAGAGGGGTTCTGACGCTGATTCCGGATCAATGGGAAAGAGGACCATATGTGTCCATCACCGTCTTGTAGTGGTGGCATGTGTGATGCACGCCGGGCAGCTCTAACCTAGATATTCTAAAAGTATCCTTGCCTTCACATTAAATAGCAAAGAACAGTGTATCAGGACCACACTTGTGATAACTCTGCAGAACTGATTGGCCTATGCTATATTTAAACATTAAATCTTTAGCACACTTTCACGAAAATTAACAGAAATAAGGTTATAAAAATTATTCTCTTTCTGTTAAGGATGTTTATCATTCAGTACATTTAACAATATTCTAAGAATCCACGGGAAAAAATTCTATCACAACTTAATAATAAGACAGGGTGCCTGGGTGGCTCAGTTGGGTAAGTGTCTGCTGTCAGCTCATGTCATGATCCTGGGGTCCTGTAATGGAGCCCCTGTGTTGGGCTCCCTGCTCAGCAGGTAGTATGCTTCTCCCTTCTTCTTGAGCCCAGCATGCACTGCTCATGCTCTCTCTCATTCTGTCTCAAATAAATAAAATCTTTAAAAAAAAAAAAGACTTAATGATAGGTGTATTCAAGTTTCACTTAGGAGACTGGTCAGTTTTATCTTATGAACACTAACTCACTTTTTTCTCCTCTTTTCAGTGCTACTAGAAAACCCCAGAAAGCTCTTTCTGGCATGGGGCTAAAAAAGGATTCCTAGGCTCTCATGGAGTCCATTCCATATGTTAGCCTCACTCTTGATTTCAACTAATCTTTTTTACTCTTCTTTCATGGAGCCTCAATCTAGTCACTTAATACTTTTAATCTTCTAGAATGTTTATTCTGTGTGCTGGAGTAAGACAAAACATAAATATGTAACTATTCCAACCTAGATGGGTAACTTCAGGCAACTGACAGTCTCTCAGAAGCTGGGTTTTCTTTTCTTTGAAAAGAGAGGTTGCTTCATTCTCTAGTTCTCATAGTTTGTCATCTTTTTAAAAAAGATTTTACGTATTTATTTGTCAGAGAGAGAAAGAGGGAGAGACCAAGCATGAGCAGGGGAGGAACAGAGGAAGAAGGAGAAGACTACCCTCTGAGCAAGGAGCCCGATGCAGGACTTGATCCCAGGGTCCTGGGATCACGACCTGAGCCAAAGTCAGATGCTTAACCAACTGAGCCACCCAGATATCCCTGACAGCCTTCTAAATAGAGACCAGGAAACTGGTAACAAATTTACTTAAATTACCAACTTTTAAACTGTTTCCACTGTAATAACACTAAATAGCATGTGTTCCATGACTTCATAATTGATAATCTCCCAAGATTTCTGTAACTTTCCCATTTTGAAGGTAGAGGATAGAACCTTCCTAGAAAGGTCAGTGATATAGACAAATATGAATAGTGAATAACTATAGTTTAGTTATACACTAAATCACCCATAGAAAGAACGAAAAGCTACATAAAAGTAAATGCACAGTAAATGCTTTTTTTTTTTTAAAGATTTTATTTATTTATTTGACAGAGAGAAATCACAAGTAGGCAGAGAGGCAGGCAGAGAGAGAGAGGAGAAAGCAGGCTCCCTGCCGAGCAGAGAGCCCGATGTGGGACTCGATCCCAGGACCCTGAGACCATGACCTGAGCCGAAGGCAGAGGCTTTAATCCACTGAGCCACCCAGGCGCCCCCAGTAAATGCTTTTTAAAGATGATCATCACTATAGAAATATTTGTGTAATTGCAGATGTGTATGTGATCGAGCACTTGTGGAATCTGGGTATTTAAAAGATTGTTTTTGAGGGGGGAGGCAGGATGGAGGAAGAGTAGGGGACCTCATTTCATCTGGTCCCTTGAATTTAGCTAGATATCTGTCAACTCATGTTGAACACCTGTGAATTCAACCTGCGATGTAAGAAAAGAACTGCTGGAATTCCACACATAGAAAAGTGGCCACATTTTGCAAGATAAGAGGTGTGGAGAAGTTAATCTGAGGTTTGGACATATCAGAAGAGAAATGGTGGGTGGGAAGGAACTTCTGAAAGGCGGTGGAAAGCGATAGGCCTGGAGTGCAAAATCAGAACCTTTAGAAGACTACTCCAGTGAGAAACGTCCCTGCTGAAAAGTATTCATGTGGCAAAGGGGGAAGAATCCTAGGTGGGACAGTGTGGTCTCGGGATCCCTGGGGTCACAGGAAGAATGGGGGTGCCTGAGCCAGCAGACTTCCCAAGCATTTGAGCAGGGAAATCGGCTATGGTCAGCAAGGCCGGGAAAGGGCTCTCAGCTCGGTTTGTTTGCCATGAACTAAGAACTGCGGCAGGAAGAGGCAACCATTGTTTGTGTGGAGGCCCAGCAAAGGACAAAAACTCAGCAATGCTCTTCCTTCCTCCTGGAGGGGCGGCATGGGCGAGCACACGATCCAGCGACCACTCTCTGGGTGGAGGGTGCTGCAAGCAGCAGACCCATGGCAACCCTACTCCCTCCAGAGGGGGGATTGGCGTGGGTGCACACGCAGCAGTCTGCAGAGTCTGGCACAGGCAAAAGTGAATACCGTTTATCCCTGAAGGTTTATGATACAGAGGGGGCCACCTCTGGGGCTGCAAAAGGAAATAGTCAACAAAACTAAAAAAGCAACCTGCAGACTGGGAGAAGATATTTGCAAATGACTTATCAAATAAATGGCTAGCATCTAAGATCTACAGAGAACTTATCAAACTCAATATCCAAAAAAACAAATAATCCAGTCAAAAAATGGGCAGAAGATATGAACAGACATTTCTTCAAGGAAGACATACAAATGGCCAAAAGACACATGAAAAAATGTTCAGCATCATTAGCCATCACGGAAATTCAAATCAAAACCACAATGAGATACCACCTCACACCAGACAGAATTGGAAACACTAACAAGTCAGGAAACAACATATGTTGGCAAGGATGTAGAGAAAGGCAAAATCTTTACACTGTTGGTGGGAATGCAAGCTAGTATAGCCACTCTGGAAAACAGTATGGGGGTTCCTCAAGAAGTTAAGAATAGAGCTACCCTACGACCCGGCAATTGTACTACTAGGTATTTACCCCAAAGATACAAATGCAGTGATATGAAGGGCCACATGCACCCCAAATTTATAGAAGCAATGTCCATAATAGACAAACGATGGAAAGAGCCAAGATGTCCATTGACAGGTGAATGGATAAAGAAGATCACACACACACACACACACACACACACACACACACACACACAATGGAATATTACTCAGCTATCAGAAAGGATGAATACCTACTACTTACATCAACATGGATGAAACTGGAAGGTATTATGCTGACTGAAATAAGTCAATCAGAGAAAGACAATTATCACATGGTTTCAATCATATGTGGAATATAAGAAACAGTGAAGAGGATAAAAAAGGAAGGGAGGGAAAACTGAACAGGAAGAAATCAGAGAGGGAGACAAACCATGAGAGACTCTCTACTATGGGAAACAAATGAGGGTTGCTGGAGGAGAGGTGGGGTGGGGGGATGGGGTAACCGGGTGATGGGTATTAAGGATGGCATGTGATGTGATGAGCACTGGGTGTTATATGCAACTGATGAATTACTGAGTTCTACATTTGAAGCTAATAATGTATTGGCTAACCGAGTTTAAGTTAAAAAACAAAATAAATTTATTAAATAAAAAAGGATACTCTCATTTATTCTTCAAATTGTATTGGGTATCACAATGTCTAGCCATAGCGGATCCTCAATAAATAATTGTTGAATTAAAAAACTAAAAATAAAAGATCTTTCTTTCACTTGAGACAACCAAGTGAAACTACCCTGCATATAGTTTAGCATTCCTTCCATTCTTTCATGATGAAAATGTAGCCAAAATAAAAGAATGTGCACCATCGGTGTTTTGTTCATTTCAGCTATCTGGACAACCTATTAAGATTAGTACAAGATGACTGTTTGCAATTATAAAGAAAATTTAAATGAATTTATTGCCTAGAATTCTATTGCCTAGAATCCCACTGGCTATATTTTTCAATACCTTATCTTTTAAGCTATTTTGAATATCATACTCAGGGCTCCTGGGTGGCTCAGATGGTTGAGCATCTGCCTTCACCTCAGGTCATGATCTCAGGGTCCTGGGATGGAGACCCACGTCAGGGTCCCTGGTTGGCTCAACTGGGGGTCTGCTTCTCCCTCTCCCTCTGCCTCCCCCGACTTGTGTGCTCTCTCTGTCTCTCTCAATGAATAAATTAAAGAATCTTTAAAAATATGTCATACATAACCCCTAACAAGAAGCAAACAGCTTATTAATTTCACAAAGTGGTCTAAAATAATATAATAATAAAAGACAAATGTCAAGTAAGGTACTTTATTTGAATTATCGCATTACATCTTCAAAAGAATCCTGTCAGGTAAGTAATAAACGCCTTTAAAAATTTTGTAATAGCTTTATTGAGATATAATTAATATACCTTTTATCCTTGTAAAGTGTACAAGCCAGTGGTTTTTAGTATACTCTGACAGACTTGTGAAATGTATTACCATAACTTAAGTTTAGAAAATTTTCATCCCCTGCAAAAGAAACCTTGAACCTATTAGCAGTCACACCCCATTCTTCCCTCCTTGTATCTTTTGACAACCACTAATCTACTTGGCTCTATTGATTTGCCTATTCTGGGAGTTTCATATAAAGGTAAACTTCATATAAATGATCTTTCATGAATATTTTCTTTCATTTAGCATATTTTTAAGATTCAACTATGTTGTAGCACGTGTCGGTACTAATTCTTTTTTATGGACAAAAAGATATTCCATTTAATGGATATACCACATTTTATTTATCCATTCATCAACTGATGAACAGTTGGGTTGTTTGCATTTTGGGGGTATTATAAATAATCTGCTATGAACATCTGTGTGAACATTTTTGTGTAGGCAAATATTTTCTTTTTTATTAGTTTCAGGTGTACAATATAATGATTTGACAGTTCTATACATTTCTCAGTGCACATGAAGGTAAGTATACTCTTAATCCACTTTATTCTACCTCCCTCCCTCTCCCCCAGCAATCACGAGTTTGTTCTCTGCATTTAAGAGTCAGTTTTATGTTTGTCTCTTTTTCTTTCTTTTCTCATTTGTTTTGTTTCTTAAATTCAACATAGGAGTGAAATATATTTGTCTTTCTCTGACTTAGCATTATACCCTCTAGATCTATCCTCGTTGTTGCAAATGGCAATATCTCATTTTTATGGGTCATATTCTGTTATACACACATTACATCTTTATCCATTCATCTATTGATGGACACTTGGGTTGTTTCCATATCTTGATTGTTGTAAGTAATATTGCAATAAACATGGGGTGCATATATTTTCTCGAATTAGTGTTTTCATTTTGGGGGGTTAAATACCCAGTAGTGAAATTACTAGGTCAGCTGATAATTGTATTTTTAACTTTTTGAGGAACCTCCATACTGTTTTCCACAGGGGCTGCACCAGTTTGCATTCCCACCAACAGTGCACCAGGGTTCTTTTTTCTCCACATCCCTGCCACCACTTAGTATTTCCTATGTTTTTTATTTTAGCCATTGTGGACATATGTTTTCAATTCTCCTGGGCATATACCTAGAAGTGGAATTACTGGGTCACATTGTAAGTGTATGTTTAATTTTTTGAGGGACTCTAAACTATCTTCCAAAGTGGCTGCAATTAGAGTTTCAATTTCTCCACATCCTCAACAACACTAGTTAGTCTTTTTATTTTTAGCTATGCTAGTGTGTGCTGGGGGCTTGATTTGAATTTTCCTAATAACTAATGTTCTTGAGCATTTTTTCGTATGCATATTGGCCATTTGTATATCTTCTTTGGAGAAATATCTATTCAGATCCCTTGCCCATTTTTATCTTTTTATTCTTTATGTGTTCTAGGTTCTAGCATGATTTACAAATATTTCCTGCTAGTCTATGGGTTGTCTTTTTAACCTTTTTGATGATGTCCTTTGATCCACAAAAGTTTTTAATTTTAATGAAGTCCAATCTGTTTATTTTTCCTTTTGTCATTTATGCTTTTCATGCTGTAACTAAGAAACATTGCCTAACTCAAGATCATGAAGATTTATGCCTATGTTTTCTTCTAAAAATATGTTTCTTAGTTTTGAGCCTTATATTTAGGTGTATAACCTATTTTTAAAATAATTTTTGCATATGGTGTGTTAAGCCCCATTTTACAGAGGAAAAAGCTAGTCAAAGTAAAGCTAAGCAATTTTCCCAAAGTGTAATAGCATTCGCGGGGCTAAGACAGGATTCAAGTCTAAACAGTCTGACTCTAGGGTCTGCACACTTACCCGCAATATTATGCTATTCTGTGTTGGAACCAAGGTTTTCCTCTTTTGTCAAAATAGATGTAAACTGACAGATTAAGGTTTTTGTTCTTTTAATTATTGGTGGGTAGGCAATGCAATGGGAAACTCATAAGACATCGTAGTACTTCAAAAGGGATCATCAATTTTCTGCTTTATGCAAAGAAATGCTGCAAAGACATAAAAACTTCAAAAAGCAAAGCCAATGTCTACCTGCCATAAACATACAATTTCCACATTGGAAATGGTTTACTGCTTTGGTAATTAATCATTCTTTTTGGTAACTGAAATCAGCAGAGAAAAGTTCATCAAATGTTTCCTTTCATCAATATACTAGATCCATGTTCACTGACTTTATTACCCTATATTATTTCCTAAAAATAATCCCCATGTTATGTCACATTCTGTGAAAACTGATTCTTCCAAAGCGACCATCTTAAAACTCAATAAAGTCTAATTTATCTATTCCAGCTAGTTTGTATCCACAGAAATTTCACCAAATGTTGTGTAAAGATACCAATTCTCATGAAAGCCCCATAAAGTAGCATTTCATATGAAGGTCCAGAGAAATCTGAAAAGTTAATAATTTTGTAAATGTTAAGTAACATCAACAAAGATTAATAAGACTTTGGTCTAGCAAGAACTATCTCAGTTTTTCTTAATATCCAATGTAATATTCTACCCATCATGTTTCATTAACTTCATTTAGCACAGAAATCATTAATGATTATAATCAAGTAAAATTCTGTTATTCCCTGTGTGAATGAATGGCATTATATAGAGTGATTTCACAGCAGTTTATTAAATAGAACTTTCAAGTCTATCTGCTCTGCCAGTGACAGGTTTTTTTTTAAAACTAATTAATTTTATCTAGGTAACAGTGGTTGGATATTTCTCCACTCTACTTGCCTGCTACTTTATTATATATATATAATTTAACACAGATTTTGTTTAAAAAAAAAAGACAAGTATTGGTTAAATCAAGAGCAATTTGCCTGTCTGCACTTTCTTGCTGACTTAAAGTAAAGCTTGATTTTGTGTTGTATGCTTCTGTTAATGAAACTGTCTATTTAAAATTACTATTAAAGTCTATAACATTAACATAATGGATACATTCTCTTACAGTCTCAAGAGAGGGGATTTTTTAAAATGTTAACTGGAGGCCTTGTAATAGATGCCATTCAGAGAGTTGTTTTATTTTTTAAATTTCTAAAGGGAACACTTCATGCTTCTGATGAGCTCTGTTATCTAAACCAATCTGTACAACTTTGCTAACATGAAAGGGTCATTTGAATTCAGAAAAGGTGGAAACTTTAGGCTTTGTATTTTTTTCCCCAATGGCACAAATAAGTTTCTGAAAGCAAAAGAACCACAAATTCTGACAACAACACTGGCAACATATAATTAATTGGGTGACCAAGTAAAGACAACTCCCCAGAAAGCTTTACCCTGAATATTTTACCATTTCATCCACCCCTGACTGAGAAGCATACAAATGTCTATACTACCATTTGATTTCTCAGAACAGGACCGAAGGACAGGTTCTCTCAAAAGCCATATAAACTCTTTGTAGGATCACTGTTATCCTGGGACACTAATATAAGACCAAATATAAGCTCATGAGTAAATTTATTCTTCAAACTATCATTATACTTTGAATACATTTGCTCAAAAAAGTCAAGTCCATTTGCCAACTTCAAATATGGCTAAGAGAAATAAAAAAGAAATATAATAAATATCAAAAGCTTTCTAAATATGAAAAAATTAATAATACTTTGGGTACTGGCAGAATAAGTTCTTCTAGAAGGCAAAGAGATATAAAAGAGAGTTCTTTAAGGCAATAAAATACTCAAACTTCAGGCTAAATAGGGGGAAACATTCTGTAGAAGAAAATGTTATAATAAGATTCTATATTTTTAAGCCCTATTTCTCCTGGGAATAGAGAGCTAAAGAATATAATGTTCGTACTCTAGTCTGATTATATTATAGGAAGACTTTTGCTAAATAGAGAAGCAAGTGGAACATGGAAAAACTCTAGTTGCTTGAAAAAAGAAGAGGTCACTTCATAATAAAAGGAAGCTCATAACCAGGGTACCTGGGTTTACCTTTGCTTTGCGAAAGTGGTAGACCACCAGCATGCTAACGAAGTCGAGCAGCATACACAGGGCTTGGAAGGAGATGATAGCAAGTCGCAAATACTTATCCTCCTGGACAAAGCAGGGGCTGTCATCAGCACAGTAGGGGCAGCCCTCCCTGCAGGGTAGGCAGACATGGGCTTCTTCTGACACATCTTTTGCACTTCCTGAAAGTTCCAAATAAAACCACAGTGTCATTGCACCTCTGAGATAGGTGAGTACACAAAACACATCCTCACCTCTTTGTTCCTTATCCCTCTTACTAAAGACCTTTTATCAACCTTCTTGCTAGGGGAGAGTTACTTTGTTTTTAGACTTAAATAAAATTCTTTTTATCCTTTCAATTAAAAAGAAAGTGACTCAAGGTAATTGAAAAACATTAGCAAAAATGGAAATAAAACTCCTTAAAGGCAAAGAACAGTTTTCCAATTCTGTCATTTCATTATCTACCAATCCCCACATGATATTTCCTATGGCAGAAATCATATTCATAAATATTTGTTAAAGAATTAAGGATAAGAAAGTCATCTCTTTTCTGTACCAAGTAATACACAACACTTTTGGAACGTCTTGACCTAGATGGCACAGAATCCAAAATGAGGCTTTGATTGCTCCTTAATTCAGCGGGGAGCTCATCTACTAAGTTCATTAGGTCTAAATTGGATAAAATGATACTTAACTGGCAGTTGTTCAGTGCGCAATTGCCTAATGATGGTGCATCCTTTGCCCAGAGTATAAGCCATACTTACAGGCTATCATATAATTTCCCACTTTGCCTACTTATAAGACGTTTCCTCACTACGAACTAACTGCTGCTACTGATCAGCCCTTTACCTTTAGATTCTTCTGTCTTAGTTGTCAAACTTAACTTAGCTCTGAAGCTCAATAGAAGATTTTCTTTGAGTTTAACGCTGGGAAATATCCAATTAAAAACAATACTAAAAAAAAAAAAAAACTATTTCCAACTCTGAACTCAATATGAAAGACATTAGTGAATATATACCTGAATTAGTATGTAACACAACCACCCTGTTCAATATGTAATACAACCTTGACTGATTGAGGAATCTGGGAAAGAGGTTGCTCTGGTTAACAGCATTTTAATAACACAAAGTTTAACAGAAAGTCTTTATTATTTTCAATTCTTGTTGACGGTTCATAATCTTTCTAACTGTATTTGTCTGCTCTTCTTAATAAATATAAGAACAAAAGCATAATTGAATATTTCTTTGGTGATTCAGGACATTATGTTGTTTAAAAGTCACTATTCATTACACAGTGAAAAGTGCACAATTTTTAGTATACAGCAGATATGGTTCCCATTCCTAGATAGCTCTGAGATATTAAGCAACTCAGTTGACTACTTTGGGTCTTGGCTTATTTATGTATGAAATATGAATTGTTGTGGGTATTGAGTTAACATGTATAAATCAGAGTGCCTGGTTTTCTCTTCTCCAAATACTGAAGATGCAAAAAGGGAGTTGAAATCCACCAGTGCCTTAAAGAAAAGTATTACTGTTCAAAAACAAGACAGAAGAAAGAGCCGAGGTAAGGAGGACGTGAGTGGGAATGATAAACTCCATTTTAGAGAAGATAACTTCGAGGTCCAACTCACTGTCCAGCAGTAATATACAATGAGAAATGAGCAACAATACAAGACTGGGGTTTGGGAGATGGGTCAGTCAGAGAAAGAACCTACAGAGAACTCAGGGAACGGATAAGGCAATGATTGGGGAATACAAAGAGTAAGAAGCTAAACAGGTAGGAATTTTTACAATGTCATAATAGAAAACAGATTTACTGGAACATGTTGACATGAGATCAAAGATGATGACTGAGGAAAGGCTATGAGGTATGATGATTGTTTTATCTGTCACTGACTGTTAAGACAGTGGTTTCCAAGGAATGACAGATATTATAACTAGTTTGTCAGGGTTTAGGGAATAAATATGAGAAAAAATAGAGTATTATTTCAGTAAACCTTACGTTGAATGAAACTAATAACACAGATTATGTTAATTAATTGAATTTAAATAAAATTAATTTTTTAAAAGATTTTTAAAATAAATTTTTATAAAGGGGAGAAATCAGTTGAAAACTGTTTTGAAATATAGACAAAAGACAATGTGGCAGCCAATCTTATAAAGTCTTATACTTTTCAACCACTCAGCTTGAGAATGAGGAAGGCCAGTTTTGAGGATGAAGACATGAAAGATTAAAGTGGCAATATTGCCCAAGATGACTCGTTCGGATCACTTGGCAGAAAAAGAATCCATTTAGTGTAAGATGGTATGATTTACTAGAACACCTATCCAAAATGGCTTTTTTTCCTTATTTTCTACAATTATCACATAGAAGCAAATGAGGAGGATAGAGCAGTAGAGGACAGAGAATAAAGGACTGTGACAGTGGCATCACATCACAGGGAGGGAGGAAAAGCCAGTTCAAGGCAGTTCACTCCTTCAGGGTAGCCAGGGCTCAATCCTCCAGAGACTTCCTGAGTCTGAGTTAGTCTGAGGGACTAAAGAGGAAAACATTTCTTCACCATCAACCTTATTCATTGATCAAAGGTAGCCTCCAGGGTCATTCACTCCCATATACTTTTTGGTTAGGCACTCATGCATTTGGAGCTGATTCCTGCATCTTGTGCCATGACTGTAGCGGTGCCCCACAGCAGAAAAGAAATTTAAAAGTGTGGTATGAGGTTCCAGTCTGAGGCAAAGCACAATACACCTGTATTTATGCAAAGCTTTCAGGCAATCGAGCTTTCCAACAATGACTGGAGGAAGACATAAAGCCAAGTGGCATTAGAAGGGATTAAAAACAAGTATCTGATATGGACAAAAACTGGTATATACATCAAGAGCTACAAAGTACGAAAGTCTGGGATACTAAGAAAGCAGTAACTGAATTAATCGAGTACTAACTAGATAATCATGTAAGTGAAGTGAGAAGGGGTCACTGCCCTGAATAAGATATAGTTGCCAAGAATTCAGAAGCACTAATGTTGGTGACAGAAATGTCAAGAGGCCTATGAACAAATTTGGAAGAAAGAGGTCAGGATTTCCCTTTCTGGCCAAAATGGAAGAATATGGGTTGAATTTACCTTCCTATCAGAAATAATGAAAAGAATAAACAAAACATTAAAGTTATGGTTTTACAGACTGGACATCTGGCAAGAAAGGACAGTAATTCCTAACAAGTGCAAACATTCCTCAATATACCAAACTACTATAAACAGAATCACATCAAAAGTTAAATTAGTAAAGAAAAAGTATCTATGGAAAGTCTTTTTTTGTGAAATAGTCCTTCTTAAGCCAATCTTTGCTTTCTTGCTTCAGCTAAATAGGCAGATATATTCTCATCGGTTTAAGAAGCGCCTAGTTGCCTATAAGCCAAGCAGTACATAGTATTTACTTTCAATACAAATTAAACTTGAAACTTTACTCATACCTAATGGCATAATTCTTTCAGACAGTATGAGCTATTTAGTATTTTGAATCACTCATGCCTGAGAAGTATAATTGAACAACATGGGTTTGAAACATATGGTCCACTTATACATGGATTTTTTTTTCAATAAATATACTGAGAAATTTTTGGAGAATTTTGACAACTTGGAAAAACTAGCAGATAAACTGTGTAGCCTAGAAATACTGAAAAATTAAAAGAAAAAGTTGAATATGTCATGAATGCCTAAAACATATGTAGCTACCAGTCTATTTTAACTTTTATTATCATAAAACATATACAAATCTATTATAAAAACTTAACATTTACCAAAATGTATACATACAGACAGACCACACATGGCACCATTCTACAGTTGACAGAAATGTAAACAAGTATATAGATGTAGTATTAAATCATAACTGCTTCAAATTAAATGTAGTAATACTGTACTACTCCAGTAATTGTGTCACCATCTCCTGTTGCTACTGTGGGGAGCTTGAACATTGCCAGTATCTGCCTGAAGCCCATCTGATGCTAATCATCTCTGCAGGAGCATTTTGTCACTCCAGTAAATTTCGTACTCATAAAAAGTGATCTTTCAGGATTCTCATGTATTTATGTGTGTGTGTTTAGGACAATTCTGTAAACCTTGGGACCTTCTGTAAACCTTGTAACACCATGGGACCCATACAGAGTACTACTAGTGATGCTGGAAGGGCTTCCAGGAAGCAGAGAAAAGTCACGACATTACAAGAAAGAGGTGAATTGCTTGATATGTATCAGAGATTGTGGTCTGCGGCTGCAATTGCCTGCCATTTCAACATGAAAGAATCCAGAGTAAGGATCATTGTAAGAAAAAAAAAAGAAAGAACAAAAGAAAAAGAAAATAAAATATTTTTATCTCATTTTGAAAAGCAGCCTTTATGTGGGTGCAGGACTGCTATAAGAAAAGCATACCTATGGACTCTAATATGATTTGGAAAAAAGTGAAGTCATTATATGAAAACGTAAAGCTAAAGGAAGGTGAAGGATCTAAATGCTCAAGAATTTAATGCCAGCAAAGGATGGTTTGATAATTTTAGAAAGACATTTGGCTTAAAAAATGTCAAGGTAACAGGAGAAGCAGTGTTTGGCAACCAAGAGGCAGCAGATGAGTTCTTGGATGCCTTTAAGAAAACCATTTTCTGGGTTGGTTCCATCAATGCTGTGTTCTTGAAGTCAGGAAGTACTTCTCCAGTAAGGTACTGCCTATTAAAGTTCTTTTGATATCAGACAATGCCCCTGGCCAGCCAGGACCCCATGAATTCAACACTGAAGGCATAAAAAAAAGTTCAGCTTGGGCGCCTGGGTGGCTCAGTGGTTTAAGCCGCTGCCTTCGGCTCAGGTCATGATCTCAGGGTCCTGGGATCGAGTCCTGCATCGGGCTCTCTGCTCAGCAGGGAGCCTGCTTCCTTCTCTCTCGGCCTGCCTCTCTGCCTACTGTGATTTCTCTCTGTCAAATAAATAAATAAAAATCTTAAAAAAAAAAAAAAAAGTTCAGCTTGCCCCTAAACAAGATGTCTCTAATTCAGTCTGTAGATCAGGATGTCATAAGGACCTTTGAGGCTCATTACATGGCTCTCTATGAAAATGACTGTCATGGCTGTGAAAGAAAACTACAATGGAATATTACTCAGCCATGAGAAAGGATGAATACTTACCATTTACATCAACATGGATGAAACTGGAGGGTATTATGATGAGCGAAATAGGTCAGAGAAAGATAATTATCCTATGGTCTCACTCATAGTGTGGAATACAAGTAATAGTACAGAGGATCATAAGAGAAGGGAGGGAAAACTGAATAGGAAGAAATCAGAGAGGGAGACAAATCATAAAAGACTCTTAGCCATAAGAAACAAACTGAAAGTTGGTGGAGGGGAGGTGGGGGGGGATGGGGTAGCTGGGTGATGGGCATTAAGAAGGGCATGTGGTGTGAGGAGCACTGGGTGTTAGATCCAACTGATGAATTATGAACTCTACATCTGAAACTAGTGATGTACTACTGTATGTTGGCTCATTTAATTTAAATTTTAAAGAGAGAGAACCACAATAGAGAGAGCATCATAGAAGTCTAGAATGATTACACCACCGAGGATGACATCATTATTACAGAAAAGGCCATCAAAGCCAGGGCCAAAACTAAATTCCTACTGGAAAAACCTGTGGCAAATGTTGTGCATAATTTCACAGGATTTACAACAGAGCCATGCAAAAAAGGCAGGGGGTGAGGGTAAAGGGTGATATGGATGTTGGAGAAATATAAGAGTTAATAGATACCACAGCAGAGGGATTGACAGAAGACCACTTGATGGAGATGAATGCTTCCAAACCAGTGCCAGATGATGTGGAGGAAGAGGTAGAAGGAGCAGTATCAGAAAACAAATTGACATTAGACAATCTGGCAGAAGGGTTCTGGTTATTCAAGACTGCTTTAACTTCTTTTACCACATGGACCATTCTATGACACAGGCACGAAAACTAAAGCGAACATTGGTGGAAGGATTAGTACCATATAGAAACATTTTTAGAGAAATGAAAAAATAAATGTATTTCCATAAAGTTACAGCAAGCATGCCTCATTCTCCTGCCTCCTCTTCCACCTATACCACCCCTGAGACAGCCAGATCATCCCCTCTTCCTCCTCCTCCTCCTCCATAGCCTACTCAACAAGAAAACAATGAGGTGAAGACTTTCATGATGATCTACTTCCATTTAATGAATAATAAATAATAATCATGTCATGCATTTAATAAACTTACTTGTTGTGCATGTACACCTCTTCATGTGAAAATCTAATAGCTGTCAAGCAAGAATTGTAGGAGACATTTCTGCATCATCATCACCAACCCTGCTTAAGCATTCATTGCGTAGAATATCATGTGCAAGACGCATATGGAAGTGAGTAAGATAGCCTTCCCAAGATATGCAGTAAGTGATATTTAATATAAAATTAATAATGTGTTAGTTTGCTTACAGTTGTATAAATTGGCTTTTGAAGAATTACACTACCATATCCTAGCCCTCTTTCTCTCATAATTGGAGAAACTGTGTTTGGCCTGTCAGCAGAGGTAAGTGTTTTTCTAAAAATGTAACAATGTTTCCAATACTATATTAAGAAGATGATTATAATACTGCATGTTTTAAAATTTTTTTCTTAAAGATTTATTTATTTTAGAAAGAGAGAGAGCACAAGCACGAGCGGCAAAGGGAGAGAGAATGTCCATTAGACTCTGCACTGAGCATGGAGACCGACACTGGGCTCGATCCCACAACCCTGAGATCTTGACCCAAGCTGAAACCAAGAGTAGGATGACTAACTGCACCACCCAGGGACCTCTGCATGCCATAAAAATGTTATAATGATTCATTCATTAGCATATAGGGTAGGCTTTCATGAAGCAACTGTGTTGATTACACTAGGTTACTATAAAGTAATCATATTGCTGCTTCTTTATCAATGCATGAATTGTAATACCTATAACTAAATATGAATTCTTTTCCACATTATCTTTTCATTTTTGATGTCTACTGTTAGTAATACATATAACATCTACAGTGTCTTGTAGCATAAAAGATAATACTGATGTAGGTAATGATACATGATTCATCTTGAAAAAAGATAACATAAACTTATGATACTGATAAGTGCAATACAATACTGTAAATGTATTTTCTCTACCTTACGATTTTCTTAATAATATTTTTTCTCTAGCTTTCTTTATTGTAATAATAACTCATAGTGAATAATATATATACAAAATATGTGTCAATCAACTCTATAGTATTAGTAGGACTTACAGTCAATAGTAGGCTATTAGTAGTGAAGTTTTGGGGGAGTGGGGAATTATACATCGATTTTTCACTGTGCAAGAATTGGCACTCCAAACCCCCATGTTGTTCCAATAGTCAAATGCACTGCAGAACGTTAAATGCTTTGTATATCTGAACTTGTTAGTTTTTGTAACATGACCATGGCAAGCAGTTACAGTCACATTCTAACTACATTTGACAAGTCCTCCAGCTTTGTTAAATTGTCCATTGTTTTTAACCAATCTTAATTTGAGAGTTTCTTTTGGCTAAGGACCAAACCTATGGTCCACCTTTAGTAAATGCTCAACACCTAAGCTTATCCCTGATTTTTTTTCGTGACTAATATTTTACTTTTGCTCAATTTCCTCATTAATTGTTAACTGTTATTCTGTTGCATAGTATATATTTCTGTAAGGTACTCCCAATCAGTTTTGGAATGAGGTTGAAGACAGAAAGCATTGATAAAATAATACTTCAAGTTTTACAGAATTTGATAGAAACAAATTATTATTCAATTCAGCAACTATTTTCTGAGTGTTAAATTATGTGTCAGGAACTATTTTACTGGAATTAGTGAACAAAACAAAGATCTCTGTGCCTGTGGAATATGTGTTCTACTGAGGAAAACGGACACAACCATCAACATAATAGGCAAATAACACACTGTGAAAACTGAGACGTGCCAAGAGGAAAAATGAGTAGAGCAAGGTCAGGGGAATCAGATCTACTGGAGGTAGGAGCTGCAATTTTAAGTAAGTGGTTAATGTAGATCTCATTCTAAAAGTGATATTGGAGCAAAGATTTGAAGGAGATAAGAGTTATCCATTCTGTTGTGATTGAGGAGAATTCCAGGCAGAGGAAATAGCCATTAGAAAAATCCAGAAGTGGGAGCATATCAGGTATATGTGAGGAAGAGCAAAGAGGCTAGTGTGGCTAAAGCAGATTGAGTGTGGGGCAGTATAGTGGAAGCTGAAGGCAGAGATGTAATAGGGCCAGATCATAAAGGGCACTTGTGGGCCACTTACAGGTACTTGGATTCTACCTTTAGTAAGATAGAGCGCCATGTAGGATTTTGAGTAGGGGAGTGACATGATATACTTTGTGTTGTTATAGGATTATTTTGGTATGGAGAATATACTGGAGTGGGTAGGGGTAAAGTAGGGAAATTAGTGAGCAGTTTCCAGTAATCCACTTGAAACCTGTGGTGGCTGGAACCACAGTACAACAGTAAAAACTGGCTAAATTCAGATAGAATTTTAAGATGGAGTCAAGAGGATTTTCTGATGATTTGGTTATGGAATGAGGGAGAAAGAGTCAAGGATAATTCCTAACTGTTTGGCATTAACAAGTGGATGGATGAAGTTACTAACAACCAAAATGGAGAAGAATGCATGTGGAGGTTTTTGGAAAAGTCCATAAATTCAAACTTGACATTTCAGTTTGAAGATGTCTACTGGAGACTGAAGTGATGATGTCAAGTCTGGAGTTTGGAAGAAAGCTCTGCATTGGTGATAAAGACACAAAGTTCATGGGCACATAGACAGCATTTATAGCCCTGCTACTGGGACAGATCACCAAAAGAATGAATGTAGACAGAGTTGACTCCTAGGGTCCTCTAATGTCCAACATAATTCTTAGTCACACAAAACCTTCCCTGGCTCTGATCAAATTTTAAAGGTTATTGCATTACTTTTTTTCCATAACCATAAATTCAAAAAGCTTTAAAACAACCAACTGCAGATAAATACTTTCTTTGGGTTTAAATATGATTTACTATTATCAAATAATTAAAGCTGCTGTTTTGGTTTGGGATCCCCAAAGGCAGAGCCTGAGAAAAGGACCTGAGTATACATAGGTGATTTGTAGGTGATCCCCCAAAAAACAGGAGTGAAAAATGAGCTACAAACAAGAAAGGAAAGGCAATAAAAAATATTGAGCTGGATATCACCATGGGGAATGTGAACTAAATTTTCTGGGGAAGACCTAACAGCTGCATACAACACCCCTCAGATTTGTCTCTCCAGAGAGTGGAGGAGCCTGACACACTTATGCAGCAACCACCAATCCTGCTGGTTGATATCTGTTCCCAGGAGCCTTCAATTCCTCTGCACTCCTGCATAAGGCTGAGCAAGCTTACAGGACTTCAGAGAAAGCCTTGAGGCAAAAAAGGGGAAGAAATTCTTTGGGCATTTAAAGTAAGAAACTGGCAGCATGTCCCATAACTATCATAATAGCTACAATATGAAGTGGGTCAAGAGTATGGATACGGGGCACCAAAAAAAAAAAGCCAAAACCAAAACCAAAAACTATGATAGTGTCTAGGTTCCAAAATCAGCTGTTTCTGGTGCTGCTCAGATACAATACAATTTGAATGGTGCCACCTAGATCTGAACAACATGCTTAGCCTAAGCTACACACAAAGAGATGAAGAAGCTTAGGACCTTGCGGGTCACACAGGTAATTCTAATAATGCTATTAAATACTTCCCTATATGTTCACAAAGCAATTTACTTTGCAGAAATAGTTTATCGTTGCCTGTGGTCTTTTCTTTCCTCTGTAATACTATGTCTCCACCAATTTGTTAAAGATTGTAGAGAATACAATTAATTACTCCTATTTTATTTAAAAAGCAGGACCCTCTCCAGTTCACTTTTTGTTATATAGATTGTAACTGAATTGCAGTAAGGTGAGATACTCTAACAAACTGGGTTGGTCAAAATACCCAAATCAGATTTTCTAGACCTGGAGGCCCAAGAAGCTTAAATCATCACCAAAGGAACAACCTTACTTTCACATTAGAAAAAAAAAAAAAAGAAAGAAAGAAAGAAAGAAAGAAAGAAAGAAAGAAAGAAAGAAAAAATAGTTTCTCTTCTCAGATTTTGCCGTATTCAACAACTCAGATTGGTATTGTCATGGGCTCACATAAGACATTTTGCAACATCCTAAACCTTTGGGTTTGAGAGCAGTTATTTCTTCTATTTAAGACATAACGGAGGATTTTTTTTTTTAAAGGAAAAAGAACAAATTCTCTTCTGCAATTAAATTGGGAAGATGGCAGAGTAGGAGGACCCTGAATTCTCCCCATCCCACATTTACAACTAGGTATCATCCACATCTAAGTCAATAAACTGGAGAGTGATCCAAAGACTGGCAGAACAAACTCCACAAATAAATACAGGGAAGAAGCTGCATCTGAAAGGTTAAGAAGGTCAAAAAGGCAGAGGGAGGCTGCCAACAGGAGGGAGGGAGCTGTACACATGAAGAGGGCAGAGAAATGGGCCCCTGAACCAAGGAGATCATGGAGAAGATTAATCCCCATAACCTGTAACATCTGGGTTTGAAAACCAGGGAAGCTGAATTGTGGGAATTTCTAAAACCAAGAGGACTTGCAGCCTAGTGCTTTAAGTCGGTGGACTCAGCAGTGGGCAAACCAGGATGGTGAGTGATAGCTGGGTCTCTGCCCTGAAAGAGAAAGCAGCTTGAGCAAAGAGACAACACAGAAACAGTTTACACAACAGGGCTAGGGAAGGAGGGTGTTGGTATTGGTGTTGGTAAATGGGAGACAGATCTCTTCATACTGATTTCAGAGCATGTTGGAGGATTTCCCCAAATCTGAGGGAACTGGACGTTGCCATTTTCCTTCCCTGCCTCCCAGCATACACACAGAGCCACCCGAAGGAGGTGCTCCAGACACTTGCTATTAACCTACTAGCAGTGCACCTGAGGACTTGCATACTCCATTCCTGCTAGCCTCAGCCCTGGGCTCAGGGCAAATTTTGGGAACCTATAGGTTCCGCCCAGCTGCGGGATGCACAGCTGCCACCACATGCCAAGCCTAGCCAAGCCTAGCCAATGCGCTGTATCCCCAGCCACCCTGGCCCCCAGCTGGTGCATCATTTCAGGGAATCTGAGGTATGACTAGTGTCCCAATCAAATTTGGTAACAACCCTGCTCCACTCCCAAGTTCCTTGGCAGAAGGAACTGTTCCAAGTTCCCTCCTCAGAGCTGGCCTGCTGGGTCCCACTAACACCACAGAGAACAAACACAGACCACAACATGCAGAGAGCCAGTGCAGCTGACTGCACTGAAAGAAAAAGTGACTCAGACACAATAGGAGGGCGTAAGCAACACACACAGGATACTCTCCTGAAGTTCCAGGTTTTGGGGAAGAGTGGACACTGCTGTGCAGGGCACTCCAGGGACTCTTCTTCGTAAAGTCACCACTTTCAAGAGCAGAAGACATACCTGACCTTCTTAACATACAGAAACACACACAGAGAGGCAGACAAAATGAGGAGACAGAAAAACATCCCCAGTGAGAGAACAAGACAAGGTCATGGCCAGAGATCTAAGTGAAACAGATATAAGTAACACGCCTGATAGAGAATTTAAAGCAATGATCATTAGGATACTCACTGGTCTTGAGAAAAGTGTGGAAGACATTAGTGAGACCCTTAACACAGAGATAAGGAATAATAGAGCAGAGATAAAAGAAAATAAATGAAATGAGAAACACACTTGATGGAATGAACATCACAATGGAAGAAGCAGGGGAACGAATGAATTAGTGACCTCGAAGACAAAATGATGGAAAGTAATCAAGCTGAAATACAGAAAAAAGAATTCTGTAAAACAAGAATAGACTTAGGGAACTCAGAGATTTCATCACATAATCACATTTATATTATAGGAGTCAAAGAAAAAGAAGAGAGAGAAAAGGAAGCAGAAAATTTATTTGAAGAAATAATTGCTGTAAACTTCCCTAATCTGGGGAAGGAAATCCAGATCCAGGAGGCACAGAGAACGCCCATCAAAATCAACAAAACCAGATCCACACCAAGACATATAATTAAATTTGCAACACTTAATAATAAAGGAAAAGAATTTAAAGTAGCAAGACAAAAGAATTAATTTACAAGAGAAAAATCCATAGGGCTACCTGGAGATTGCTCAACAGAACCTTGGCAAACCAGAAAGGAGCGGTCTGATATATTTAAAGTGCTGACTGAGAAAAATCTGCACCCAAGAATACTCTCTCCAGCAAGGCTATCATTCAGACTGAAAAAGAGATAAGGAGTTCCCCAGACAAACAAAAACTAAAGGATCTCATGACCACTAAACCAAACCTGCAAGAAATACTAAAGGGAACTCTGAGCAGAAAGGAAAAGACCAAAAGTGACAGTATGAAGGTAGGAAACACAAAGCACTAAAAATATTTCTGTAAAATAATCAGTCAAGATACTGACAAAAAAGGGATATAAAATATAATAATACATACATAAAACGTGGGGAGGAGAGGAGAAAAAAACAGGCTCAAACTTAACCACCAACTCAATTATCAGCTGCTATATGCAGAAGAGGTGATACACAAAACAATGGTAACCACATATAAAAAAACCACTAATAAATATGCAAAGAATAATGAGAAAGAAATCCAAATATATCATTAATGAAAATCAGCAAACCATGAAATAAAGAAAAACAAGAAAGGGTCAAAGAAAATCTCCAGAAAAAGAAAACAAAACAGGTAATAAAATGTCAATAAATACTTACCAACCAAAAGACACAGGGTGACAGAATGGATAAGAAAAATAAGACCTATCCATATGCTGCCTATGAGACTCATTTAGACATAAAAGCAACTGCAGATTGAAAATGAGGAGATGGAGAAACATCAATTATGTAAATGGATGTCAAAAGAAAGCTGGAATAGCAATACTTATATCAGACAAAATAGACTTTAAAACAAAGACTAACAAGAGACAAAGGAGGACACTATATAAAAATAAAGGGGACAATCCAACAAGAAGATATAATAATTATAAATATTTATGCATCCAACATAGGAGCACCCAAATATATAAAACAGTTAATAACAAACCTAAAAGAACTAATCAATAATATTACAATGATAGTAGGGGACTTTAACACCATGTTTACATCAATGGACAGATCATCTAAACAGAAAATCAACATGGAAGCAATCAATGGCTTTGAATGACACACTGGACCAGATGGACTTAGCAGATATATTCAGAACATTCTATCCTAAAACAACAGCATGCATATTCTTTTCAATGGAACATGAAATGAACATAGAACAGTCTCCAGAACAGATCACATATTAGCCCACAAAATAAATTTCAACAAATTCAAGAAGACTGAAATCATGCCATGCATCTTTTCTGACCACGATGTTATAAAACCAGAAGTAAACCACAAAAAAAAAATTTGGAAAGACCACAAATACCTGGAATTTAAATAACATGTTACTAAACAATGAATGGATCAGCCAGGAAATAAAAGGAGAAATTTTAAAGTACATCGGCAAAAATGAAAATGAAACACAAATGTCCAAAACCTTTGGGATACAGCAAAAGCAGTTCTAAGGGGGAAGTTTATAGCCATACAGGCCTACCTCAAGAAGCAAGAAAAATCTCAAATAAACAACTTAAACTTATACCTAAAAAGACTAAAAAAGAATAAGAAACAAAACCTAAAATTTTGCATGAAGGAAAAGAATAAAGACTAGAGGATAAATAAAAACTAAAAAATCATAATAGAACCAATCAATGAAACCAGGAGCTGGTTCTTTGAAAACATCAATAAAATTGATAAACCTTTAGCTAGACTTACCAGGAAAAAAAGAGAAAGGACTCAAATAAATAAATCACAAATGACAGAGGAGAAATAACCAATACAGTAAAAATACAATTATGAGATAATATGAAAAACTATATGTCAACAAATAGGACAACCTAGAAGAAATGGATAAAGTCCTAAAACATAAACTACCAAACTTTAAACAGAAAGAAATAGAAAAGTTGAACAGGCCAATAAACAGCAAAGAAATGGAATCAATAATCAAAAAAACCTCCCAAAAAACAAAAGTCCAGGACCAGATGGCATCACAGGTGAATTCTATCAAACATTTAAAGAAGAGTTAATACCTAATCTTCTCAAAATATTCCAAAAACAGAAAAGGAAGAAAACTTCTAAATTCATTCTATGAGACCAGAATTATCCTGATACCAAAACCAGATAAAGACATCACTAAAAAAGAGAACTACAGGGACACCTGGGTGGCTCAGTTGGTTAAGCGGCTGCCTTTGGCTCAGGTCATGATCCCAGCGTCCTGGGATCGAGTCCCACATCGGGCTCCTTGCTCGGCAGGGAGCCTGCTTCTCCCTCTGCCTCTGCCTGCCACTCTGCCTGTGCTTGCTCTCTCTGTCTCCCTCTCTCTCTGACAAATAAATAAATAAATAAATTTAAAAAAAAAAAGAGAGAGAACTACAGGCTGATATCCCTGATGAGCATAGATGCAAAAATCCTTAATAAAGTACTACCAAGCTGAATTCAACCAAGCATTAAAAAAGAATCATTTACCATGATCATGTAAGATTTATTTCTGGCTTGCAAGGGTGGCTCAACGTTCACAAATCAATCAATATGATATTTCATGTTAATAAGAAAAAAGATAAGAACCATATGATTGTTTCAGTAGATGCAGAAAAAAGCATTTGACAAAGTACAGCATCCGTTCATAAAAATCCTCAACAAAGTAAATTTAGGGGGAAAATACCTCAAATTCATAAAGGCCACATATGAAAAACCCATAGCTAACATTATCCTTAATGCAGAAAAACTGAGAGTTTTTCCCCTAAGGTAAGGAACAAGACAGAGATGTCCATTCTCACCAGTTTTATTCAACATAGTACTAAAAGTACTAGTCATAGCAATCAGACAACAAAAAGAAATAAAAGGCATCCAAATCAGCAAGGAAGAAATAAAATTTTCACTATCTGCAGATGACATCATATTCTACTTGGGAAACCTGAAAGACTCCACCAAAGAATGGCTAGAACTAATGCACAAATTCAGTAAAGTCACAGTACAGAAGTCTGTTGCATTCTATACACCAATAATGAAGCAGTAGAAAGAAATTAAGAAAACAATCCCATTTACAATGGCACTAAAAATAGTAAGATACCTAGGAATAAACCTAACTAAAAGGTGAAAGTACTTGTACTGTGAACACTATAAAACACTGATGAAAGAAACTGAAAATGACACAAAGAAATGGGAAGACATCCTGCGCTTATGGACTGGAAGAATAAATATTTTTAAAATGTCCGTGCTAAACAAAGCAATCTACACATTTAATGCAATCCCATCAAAATCCAACAGCATTTTTCAGAGAGCTAGAATATACAATCCTAAAATTTGTGTGGAACCACAAAAGACCCCAAATAGCCAGAGCAATCTTGAAAAATAAAACCAAAGCTGGGACATCACAATTCCAAAATTCAAGTTATATTACAAATCAAAACCATATGGTATTGGCACAAAAATAGACACAGAGATCAATGAAAGAGAATCAAAACCCAGAAATAAATCCTCAACTACATGGTGAATCTTTGACAAAGCAAGAAAAGAATATCCAATGGGAAAAGACAGTCTCTTCTACAATGCTGTTGGGACAACTTGACAGCCACATGCAAAAGAATGAAACCGGACCACTTTCCTACAATATACACAAAAATATATTCAAAATGGATGAAATACCTCAATGTGGGTTAGGAAACCAAAAAAATAGTAGAAGAGAACACAGGCAGTAACCTCTTTGACATCGACCATAGCAACTTCTTTCTAGATGTCTCCTAAAGCAAGGGAAACAAAAGCAAAAAAGCTTTTGCACAGTGGGAAAAAACAAAACAAAACAAAACAAAACAAACAAGCAACCAATCAATAAAACTAAAAGACAACCTACAGAATGAGAAAAGATATTTGCAAATGACAAAGCCACTAAAGGGTTAAGATCTAAACTATATAAAGAACTTATAAAACTCAATGCCCAAAAACCATAAAATCCAATCTAAAAATGGCAAAAAAGATAGACATTTCTCCAAGGAAGATATACAGATGGCCAACAGACACATGAAAAGATGCTCAACATCATGAATCATCAGGGAACAGCAAATCAAGGTATCACCTCACACCTGTGAAAATAGTTAACATCAACAACACAAGAACACAAGAAACCACAGGTGTTGTTGAAGATGTGGAGAAAAAGGAACACTCCTTCAGTGTTGATAGGAATACAAACTGGCACAGCCACTCTGGAAAAACAGTATGGAGCTTCCTAAAAAGCTAAAAATAGGGGTGCCTGGGTGGCCTGGGTAGTTAGCATCCAACTCTTGATTTGGACTCAGGTCATGATCTCAGGGTTGTGAGATCTAGCCTTGCACTGGGCTCCACACTGGGCATGGTGCCTGCTTAAGATTCTCTCTCTCCTTCTCCTTCTTATCCCCTCTCCCCTTCTAAAAAAAATTAAGTTAAAAATAGAACTACCCTATTGTAATGTAGCAATTGCACAACTAGGTATGTACCCAAAGAATACAAAAACATAATGCAAAGGGATACATGCACCCTGATGTTCATACCAGCATTATTTACAATAGCCAAATTATGGAAACAGCCCAATTGTCCATGGAAGATTTGAGAATATATTTATATCTATAACGAAATATTACTCAGCCAAGAAAAAGAATAAACTCGTGCCATTTGCAATGATATGGATGGAGCTAGAGAGTATGTTAAGTGAAATAAGTCAGTCAGCGAATAACAAATACCATTTGATTTCACTTGTATGTGGGATTTAAGAAACAAAACAAATGAACAAAGGTTAACAGAGAGAGAGAGACAGAAAGGTAGACCAAGAAATGGACTCTTAATTATAGAGAACAAACTGATGGCTACTAGAGGGGAGGTGCATAGATGATGTGTTAAATAGGTGATAGGGATTAAGGAAGGCACTTGTGATGGGCACAGGGTGATGTATGGAAGGTTTAATTACTATATGGTATACCTGAAACTAACACCGTATGTTAACCAATTGAAAGAACTTAAAAAAATACATTTTTTTCTGAAATTTATTGTGTGTATTAAACTTATATAATTAACAAAAATTAGGCTCTCTTTCATCCTTCTTTCTCTTACTAGAAAAGCTTATTCCTAAATGAGATTTAGACACCATTTCTGTATTATGATAGAGATACATTTCTTTCACTAGTCCAATTTCATTGCTCGTCTATATTTCCTAATTATGGTCCTCTCCACATTGGTATATTTTGTTATTCACATAAATGAAGGTTCTTTCATAGTGATTGTAATGTCCCCCAATTCTGATTTACTGGGGAGACTGAGTGACTATTGAAACCTACTGAATACAAGGTCGCACTGGGGAACACAATCATCTCAGACAGTCCTGTTGAACAGCCCATTACTGCTGTCCAAAGCTGGACTTAAATTTATCTACTCTCCCCCATTATTCTCTTCACCAACCTATTATCCGGATCTACACCAACACAGAGGACTTTTCATGCCTATTGCACTCTGTCTCTGTTCACTTCTCTTCCTGATGCTCCAAGTCCTTGTGGCTATCTTTATCTGCCTGTGGCTAAAGTTCTACAGATGTATATGCTGTACCCAAAGAAGCTGTGAGCACAATAAGAATAGGAAAAAGGTTTTCTATTTTCCAACCTAGATTAATATTACAAAATATCCAATATACTGGGCCATAAAATACAATCATGAGTGCACGACATACAACAGAAGAAGTTCATACACTGCATTATCTTCCCCAGGTAAGGCTGAAATACCAGTTACAGGTATTATGTCTACTAACATAGTAGCAGCTAGACTAAGTCCAAACCATTCTATATTTCTTCATGTAGGTAATACTAAATTATGTGGGTTAGATGAATGCTTCAATATTGGTGGATAAAAGCAATTTGTTAGAAAATAAATTATGATCACATTTTATTCTTTGTTCTCAGAAGTATCAGAAGATCAACCCACAAATGTTGAATAGTTGAGTGCGCTCATGAGAAATTTCCTCTTTAATAAGTGCCTTAACTTTATTTGAATAATCATGAGGTTCTGTAAGGGACACAAAGTGGTATAATGGGAAGAAAGAAAAACCACAAGTCAGAGACCTGGTTTCTAAAGCTCAAAAAACTAAAATTACAGATAGAGCCTTTTATACGCAGTATTTCCTACAGGATTCAAAGCGTGATTAAATAATCTTCTGGTTCCAGAAACATTTTATCAATTTATGCTGAAGTTCTCTATCCAGGACAAGGGAATATATGCAGCTAGTAGAAATCATAACTAAATAATAACAATGGGCTTTTTGTTAATATACTAAATGGTACCTTAATTTATGATGGCTTGAAAACTTAAGTTCCTAGAGGACTGGGGCCATGATTTATATATCTTTTTATGCACTCAGTGCATACGCATGGTATTTTATACATACTGAATACTCAGCAAATAATTGCTAATGATGAAAGAGCTCTCCCCCCAAAAATAAATGTAATACAAATGTATAGTTGAAAATATTGAACCCAACAAATCTTCAGGCTCTCAAATCATTTACACTTAGGAATTCATTCAAAATGGCATTTTTCAAGATGCTGGACACAAATTAGAAGAATATGTTAGGAATAGGGGTTATTACAGGTGTCTTTGGAGCCTATGGGAAAGTGTGTTTAGAAATCATCTTGGAGGATAATTCGATTTGGGAATCTCAGTTCTGAGCAACTTAAAAACATCCTCCATACACAGATCCCAGTATGCTTTGCTAAAGCTTAAAAATGAAGATAATACTTAGAACTTTCAGATAAAACAAATGCTTCCTGAAGACAAATGACAATTATAAGAGCTCTGAGCTTTGGCAATCGATAGCAGCTTTCCAGCTCATTATATGGATGATCAAGTATGCTGCCTTGAGCAAAAATATAAAAAAGGACATTGGGAGAAGGTTACAGTAGCACCACAGGACATCTGAAGCATCAAATATTCACCTGTAAACATAAGCCTGTCGAGATAAATTGTGAAATTTGTGAACAAGATATTAACCTTTTTTCTTACTTTAACTTTACTACACTGACCTCAAAACCTCAGGTGTTTTTTTTTTTTATTTAAGTATAGTTTTATATTTAT
Organism: Mellivora capensis; assembly: GCA_004024625.1. Classification (NCBI taxonomy): domain Eukaryota; kingdom Metazoa; phylum Chordata; class Mammalia; order Carnivora; family Mustelidae; genus Mellivora; species Mellivora capensis. The sequence goes on along the minus strand of PISX010002513.1, from coordinate 91,016 downwards.
AAAAGCTAGTAAAAAATACAAACTTTAGGATGGGTAAATAAACCACAGTACATTACTCAATGGAATTCTATGGAGCTATTAAAATTATGTTCAAGAAGACTATGTATTATATTAAAATGAATGTAAAACCAAGTTTTCAGAAAGATCATATATACACACATTTTATAAAAACCATAAATTAAAGGAATTAAAATTATCAACAGATTTCAAAAGACTTTCGAAATTCTACTTTTCTATATACTCCAAAATTTCTTTAATGAATATATAATATTTTTATAATAAAAACATAAACATTTTAAAACTATGATCCTTTAGATAACAGTGAATAACAAAGTGAATTTTTGCTCCAAATCCCAAAGACCTAATTAACCCACCAACACTACAAGTGTTGAAAAGTTTTAGACCTCTGAATGAAAACATAATGTTCTAAAAATTAGATTTTTTAGCTTTTAATTTTGATATAATTTGAAATGTACAGGAAAGATGCAAGAATGGTACAAATAAATTCTGTATATATACACTAAAAATGTGGTATATATACACAATGGAATGTTATTCAGACACGAGAAAGGAGAATATCCTGACATTTCTGACACCACAGATGGATTATCCTGTAAGAGATAAATCAGAGAAAGAAAAGCACTATATGAAATCACTTGTATGTGGAATCCAAAAAATTCAAAATCTTAAAAAACAGAGATCAAATTGGCAGTTACCAGGAGATAGCAGTGAGGAGGATAAGACTGTTGGTGTTTAAGGTTACAAACTTGTAATGAGTAATATATAAGCTATAGAGATCTAGTACACGGTACAATGAATACAGACAATAATATTGTACTATAATGATGTAATGTAACAAACATGGCCTCCATGGAAATCATATTAAAATAAAGAAATACATTAGGGTAATATGCTATAGATACCTTAAATTTCAAACATAACAAAAACAGGAAAAAAATTCCATGTAGTCTTTACCCAGACCCATTATTTACATTCTACAGCATTTACCTTACCATTCATAGTCCCTGGGCAGGCTGGTAGATGTTTATAGATTTATATGTATACTACTTTTTCTGAGCCATTTGAGAGTAAGTTAGAGATACTGTGTCCCTTTTCTCATAAATACTTCAGTTTGTACATCCTAAGAAAAGAGCATTCTCATGCAAAACCACAGTATGATAATCAAAATTGGGAGATTTAATACTGATATAATATTTTTTACAAATAGTCTATATTAAAATTCCATTAATTCTCAGTTATGTCTTTGTAGCTATTTTCATCCAACTAGGATGAATATAAATGATGTATTGCATTTAGGTGCCATATCTCTAGTCTCTGATTTGGAACATTATTAATGAAGAACACTACATCAAAAACTACTGAGGTAATACATGTTGGCTAAGTGAACATAATAAAAAAAAAAAAAAAGAAATACTGATAAGAGAATCTCATTCCAGAAAATTAAGTCTGAACTTCCAGAAATGAAAAAAAAAGTTTTCTAGTCTTCAAAAAAAACTCTGCTGATCAGTTGCAAGTTGTTTTATTAAGTATGAATCCGTAAAATTTTAAGATTGTTATCACACAGCGAATATACAGCTATGAAAAATAATGTATAGTGGATGCATATATTATTAAATCCTGTACCTGTATGTTATTGTTGGCTACATTATTTTACACTGAATAATAAAGTGTAATACTTTCTATCATTAAACTAGAAAGTAGAGATGATTCCATAATGAGTCCTTCATTTTTATGCTGTTCTTTTAAACTTTGTACTGCCCTTTGATATTCTAATATTAGGACAGTTAGCAGTATTAACAATGCTTTTCTAAATATTTCACTCTGTTTGGAGATTTTTTTCAAAAAAAATCTATTGAAATAAGCTAGACAATTCAAAATAACAAAACAAAAAAGGCAGAGACAGTTTTCAGTAATTTTCTTAGTCACCACTTTATTAAATATCAATTTCAGATAATAGTGCTGTTATTCCTATAGCAATACCAATTTCCACAAGAAAGTTCAGGAAAGATTAAACTGCATTATTAAAAATAAAAGTTGTCCTTACAAATAATGTTACAAATAACGTAGTAACTTAAACTTTCTCCTTCAACAAGGCAGTATTGTCATGAGACTTGCGAATTAAATTAGTAGATAACATTAGAAAACTTACGTGGCAAAGTTCTACTTGAATGCCCGCTACCAAAACAAAAATTACATTGGGTATCAATTGAGAAATATTGTCATCTACCATAAAAACCCAAGTGGTAAATTTGGTCATTGCTGATGAAACACTAAAACTTTTCAAAAATTTTCTTAAAGTATCAGTTTTTTGGTTTGGTTTTCTGAAGATTCAACTAATGAACAAATTAAAAGGACAGTTTTCTTCTGCTCTTCTTTTTTTTTTAAATAAAAAATATATAACTTTCTTAATCTCTTAGATTGATATTTCCTTGGAATAGAAGTATCAACCTGATAGATCAAAATGTACTCGCATTTTTATGACTTGTGGTACCTGCTGTCAAAATGTACCACAGAAAGTTTTCTTCCTATGTTTTATGGAAGAAAAGTACTGAGTTTCTGATTTAGAACAGAATGAGTTGAAGTGGGTAGGGTGGATTGAAGTAGAAGTTACGTATTTCAGGTCTTCATAGTACAAACATCAGATGGAAATATTAAATGTTTTGCTGAGTAAGATTTTTTTTTTTAAGATTTTATTTATTTATTTGTCAGAGAGAGAGAGCGCGCGCGAGCACAGGCAGACAGAGTGGCAGGCAGAGGCAGAGGGAGAAGCAGGCTCCCCGCCAAGCAAGGAGCCCGATGCGGAACTCGATCCTAGGACACTGGGATCATGACCTGAGACGAAGGCAGCCACTTAACCAACTGAGCCACCCAGGCGTCCCACTGAGTAAGATTCTTAAGCGCCAGAAGTATAAAACTGTTCTCACAAGAGCAAAAAGGTAATATCTGCATATTTGAATATGGAGAGGAAACATAACTACATTTTAAGGCTAGTTAAATCTTAAAAGCTCTTACATTTGATCTGATTTACTAATACTGAAAAATGAGTTTATTTTACTCAAGACTGCCTTCATTTGCTGTTTGTGGGTATTTACAATAATGTTCTGGGAAGATGTGGGTCTGTCCTGGAAGCTTAGACACTTTTTTTCTGCACTGCTTAAAAGAATGTCTGGGACAGTCAGTGCTCAATAATATTTTTGGCAGATGGATTTTTCGAACATGAGTCAATCGGCAGACCAATCAGAGGTCCCTTTTTGAAGGTACTGTAGCTCTCAGTGATAGGAACTGGCTCTGGCAGAAAAAGATAGAGTCTGGACCTTTGCAAGACTAGCCCACGTGCCCAGATGCCATGATCCCCACCTCCTTCCATTCTACAGGCATATGAGAAAAAGATAAATCACAAACAATGAACATAATTCGGCTCAAAATAACAGAATCATGTCAGACAATGAAAGTTCAACATTAGCTCTATGGACAAATAATGGGACAAATAACCTAATGAAATCAACATTAGGTTAAACATCTCCTTTCTTTCCATATACATGTTTGCTTTCTCATTAGAACCAAGGGTGGGGGAAGCACTAGAGGGAACATATTCATCCATCAAGGTTTGGACTTAAGATGCTGCAATTAGTTAAACACGGGAAGATATATTTGTTATTTGTTATTTGATGGTTTAGGATGATGAAGTAATCTGCCTCTAGTCTTCAGGTTGTTAATCACATCCAAAAATTATGTGGAAAAAGGTACAGGTACATGAGTAACCAACATTCAGGAGATTTCTGAGTATATTTGGTTCAATATGTATAATATCTACATGGAGAGAACAGTTAGCTGAATATGTGTATACTTAGACTGCTATCCAAAATGATTCCTCTTGTTAGGACATGAATGCATATTTGCATATCCTAAAATTAGTATTAGCTAATATGCCATCATATACTTGCATCACAAATGGGTAGTTGTGAAAATAAGTCCCAAATGAAGCCCAGTACAAGCATTTTTTTAAATTTTATTTTTAAGAATTTATTTATTTATTTGACAGAGATCACAAGTAGGCAGAGAGGCAGGCAAAGAGATCGAGGAGGGAGCAGGCTCCCCACTGAGCAGAGAGCCCGAAGCAGGACTTGATCCCAGGAACCTGAGATCATGACCTGAGCCGAAGGCAGAGGCTTAACCCACTGAGCCAGGCAGGCACCCTGCCCAGTACAAGCATTTTAAAATTTGTATTTCCTCACCATGAATATAGTCAGAGTTCAAGTTTTCCCCTACCTTTCCATATGCTTACTTATATATTTTATATTCATTTTTCTATTGTCTCTGACATTTTTAGTATTTTTCTTTGGACAAAAATACCATTTTAGATCTTAAAAAGATTCTGATATGACTTATAAAATTATTAAGCCCAAATGGATTTTTTGCCTGTAGATACTTTATTCATTCAATCCCTACAACATCCAATACATAAATACTATAAACGAAAGGATTAAATTCTCCATATTCACATTAATATAACAATCACCATCCTTTTAGGGATAAAGTATGTTGTCTCATTTACTCCTTCCTCACAACAGGTAAGGAATAGATGCCACTATTCCTGCTTTATGAATATGAATTCCTGCTTCAGAATGTATGAGAAGATTTCTCAAGTCTCCTGCTACTAAAAGGACACAAGATTAAAACCAAAGTACGTTTGATGCAAAGGCCCAGATCTGTTCTGAGTCAATTATTTGGAATTGTTAACAATTTCCTCTAGAGAAAGCACTGTGGCCTACTGTGAACATTGGAGAGAATGTTGGGTAGGAAGCAAGCTGAGTGTACTAGTTTTCTATTGCTGCTCTAAGAAATTCCCACAAACTTAGTGTCTTAAAAATAAGAAAACAATTCCCACAAATTTATATTGCTCTTAAATGAAACATAATATAGTTATATTCATTCTTACACTTCTATAGGTCAGAAGTCTGACGTGGGTCTCACTTGGCTAAAATCAAGATGTCAGCAGGGCTATATTTTTTTCTAGAAAATCTAGAGAAGATTTCATTTCCTCGCCTTTTCCAGCTTCCTGAGACCACCTACATTCCTTGGCTGGGTTTTTACCTCCATCTTCAAAGCCCACAATGTAGCATTTCTCTGACCATTCCTGTGCCCTCACTTCTGTCTCTTGACTACAGACAGGAAAGTTTCCTGCTATTATTGGGACTTAGAATGGTCCCAATAATCAAGAATAACCTTCTCATCTCAAGGTCTGTAACTTAATCACATCAGCAAAGTGAGATAATACAGTCACAGATTGTAAAAAATGGGAACACGCCAATCTTTGGGAGGTGGGAACAGACATCATTCTGCCTATTACAATGAGCTTATATGCGAATGACTGACAGTCAAATATCCCTGCCAGAGGTTTTTTAAAAAATATTTTGGGGAAGATGATTGTTTACAAAAGTGAAGCTCAAGTTAGCAGTCCAATAAAGTAAAATAATATAACTAAATAAAAGTAGTAATAAAAACATTTTTTAATCTAATGAAGTAAATTTTTTGGGTAGTAGGAAGAAGAAAGATTTTTGGACGATTGAAAATTCTATATGAGAGTGGTGCCCATTTTAAAGATTAAAAGAAAAAAATCTGGGACATGGAATATGATCCTCTACTGGGAACTGGAGCAGATACTAGGTGAAAGGAAGAAAAATGGGGAAATACTTGGGGAAAGAGGGAAATGGAATAGATATAAATTTCCAAATATAATCATTAGAACAACAATATTTTGAGCATTTGATATTTGTCAAATGCCATGATTAGAACTTTGAATTTATTATTTAATCCTTATAACAATTTTATAAAGCATGTAATATTATCCTGATTTTACATATGTCATAAATGTAGGTTAGGGAAATTAAAGAATATAGCACAGTGCAAGAAAGTAGTAGAGCCAGGATTCAAACCCAACTTAGACTTGTTCCAAAGAATATATTTGTTTGTTTTTTTAAGATTTTATTTATTTATTTGACAGAGATCACAAGTAGGCAGAGAGTCAGGCAGAGAGAGAGAGAGAGAGGAGGAGGCAGGCTCCCCGCCGAGCAGAGAGCCTGATTCGGGGCTCAATTCCAGGACCCTAGGATCATGACCTGAGCCGAAAGCAGAGGCTTTAACCCACCACGCCACCCAGAAGAACAAGAATTAATGTTCTTAATTACTGTGCTTAACTATGATAGAAATTCAACTCTGGTAGAAATTAAACAACCAGGGAAGTCCAACATGGTATGGAGTATGTCCCAACATTTGGAAAGAACATAATCAATGATTAACAGATTAAATGAGATAGTCAAGAGTCCAAGAATATGAACAGCTCTGGGAACCCTTCCACCAGCAACTCACCCCATTTCCAGACACACTGAGTGACAACTTCATTCCCTATGAGGAGGACTAATGAAGGAAGACATGAAAACTGAAAACTAGGCAAATGAAGGAGGCAAAAACAAAAGCACAGCTAGATGGGTAATTGTGCTACTACAACTGGAAAAAAACTGATCAGGACTAATTGTAATACAGCAACGTGAATCAGATCACAAGGCTGAAGTCGGACCAATAGCAAAAGTGGAAACGCTGATAATCAGACCGTGATGTCCGAGCTCTCTTAATCAGCTCTAAATTTGGGGTTGGTATTAGAGACTGATGCAGGACCTCGTCTGCAGAAAGCCAAGTATCTCCAGCTCACTGGCCATGAAAAAGAGGAGGGATAAACTTATTCCAGAAAGGTTAGTTTTGTTTAAAAATTTGCTTAGAGTTCAACATCCTTATATTGTACCTGCTTTCAAAGAGCTTCTTTTTCTTTTTCCCCAAGATAATACCTTTTTAAAATCTCTACATTCTTGTCTTCTGCCTTCTCCCGTCACTAGCACCAGAGTTGCCAAAACAGAGACTGTTTTGGTCCCTGTTTGGGTCATTTGTAATTAGGTTTTTCTGGAAAGGTACACGAGCCAAAGTCAATCCAAAAGACCAGAGAAGTAAGACTGAAAGTCTGGGAATGTATCTACCGAAAAGAGAAAAGAGGTTTCACTCAAGACAGAATTCATATTAAGATAGATGGATTTGAGAGACATGAGCATGTCATAAGCTTCTTTTTCATCAACCTGGAAGTGAACAGCCTGGATTTGAGAAGACAGTTAGACATCAGTACTTGGTTATTCTGAAATCCCGCTACCATCCAGATGTCAGATCCTATTAGTTCACATATGACCACCAGTTTCATGAGAGATGCCTAGAACACAGTCTCTGGGCTGTCAGCACAATTTAAAATCCTATCCTTTAAACATAGCCTTGTGTGTCTTTACAAGCCCTTTGTTTACTGTGGGTCTTAGTCTGAATAAAGATTTTAAATCACATCATAGTTTAACAGGATTTTTAAGTCACATTTACATTTTCTCTAAGACGTTAGCACTGTATTTCAGCTCTTCTCTCCAAATGCAATAACATGACAATGACAGACGGGATTTCAGATTTTGTTTTAGATGCACAACTGTAAAGTTAGTGGATTTAATCTTTGAGGTACAGTCTTTGCTGTTTTCTGTATCCCACTCTCCTGATCAGGCCACGAATTTCCTCCGGTTGCCTCTAGCTCCCAAGGATTTTTCCCACTGCCCTTCTCAATGCAGCACTGGTCATTATGATTCTGCTGTCCCCACCCATGTCAAATTTATTCTCAAAAGTTCTAGTCTTAAAAAATTGGTCAATATGATAAAATGTGAGGTAAAGTGCTAATGACAAATGATGTTTAAGGATTAGCTCTACACACATCACTGACGTTTATCACTTATTTAACTACACCTGCGAACACATGACATGCCACGTACTATGCTTGCAGGTTCACATACGTTATCTCATTATCTCATATCGCGTATCACATATGAAGACCCCCAAAAGGAGGGTCTTCAATGCCTTCTTTACCCTTCGTTCCAGACCTACACATAGTCATTCCTTAAGTCAAGGGTAGCGCCTTCAGAACATGAGAAAACAACTGTCAATACGAGCTGCCAGGATACTATGATTAAAAGACTGAATATATTAAAACATGGAGATAAGTAGTACATGTTTTAATAATAACCAGGAATACAAAAAAAAAAAAAAGCTTAGATAGTCCTCAGTTGATGACCCTGGTAAGTTAGAACCTGCATTCTTGGTCAGATCACTGTATTCTTTACACTGTATTACTTTAGGACAAGGAGTGAATAATGATAGATTTTCCCGCAACCTGATAAGGCCATCAGGAAAGACGGTTTTGGTCAAAGCGCACTTTACTGACTTCAAATTATAACATGTAGCTAGCTTTCTGCTCTGTCATTGAGGAAGGTCAGGTCTGGTTAAGTATGTGCTGAGGTCAAAGCTGAATCACAGCTAATGTCTAAATATAGATCATCTTTTAAAAACTGTGGCCTCTTTTCCATGGCTTCAGTGTGTACAACACAGGAGTTAGATTTTCGCAGAGAAGCTGCCTTTTCTTAGGGAAAGTAGGTCCAGTGAAAAACTCTGGCTTTTAAAATAAGGAAGAAAGTAGGAGTGTGCAAATTAAATAAAGATAAGTTGTTAAAGGTTAACTAGTTTCTCCTAGTGGTGTTATAAGCAAATGGCATAGTCATTCTCTGGTTCTAAAATATTTAGATGTTTTATTTCAGTCACATAGTGGGAGCTGAGAACAAATGTGGGTAAACCAGATACAAAATACCTTCACAGAACATAAGCTAAAACCTATTCCCTTAATTCTTCAGTGTTGAGTCATCTGTTATGTCTGGACCGTAAATGTGAAGACTGCCGAAGCAGCTCCGGTGGTGCCGTGGCTTGGGACACACAGATACCAGGAAAAGCGGATCTACCCTGAAAACAGGTTATTGTCCCTGTTGTTATATTAGTTTCTATGGCTATATAACAAATTACTAGAAATCTGGGGACTTAAAGTACCTATTCATCATGCCCCAGCTTCTGTTGATCAGACGTGTGGGCGCCACGTAACTGGGTCCTGTGCTCAGGGTCTCCCTGGAATGAAATCAAGGTTTTGGCCTGGCTGTATTCTCATCTGGAGCTGAGGATCCTCCCCCATGTCCAGTCAGGCTTTTAGAAAAATTGAGTTGCTTGAAGTTGTAGAACTGAGGTCCACCTTTTCTTGGTTGCCTCCCATGAGTTTCACTCTGAGCTCTCAGGGGCTGCACTTGGGTTTTAGCTACATGGCCTTCTCACAACAAGGTAGTTTACTTCTTCAAGGCTGGCACTAGAATCCCTTTCAGTTGGCTATGCTGGGAGGGAATCTTCTTTAATGCAATGTAATCACATAGCTGACTACCAACACCTTTGCTATATAATATAAATCTCCCAATAATAATAATAATAACATAGCCTAAGCACGGAGTGACTACCTCACTGTTTTCCCAGATCCCATCCACACTTAAGAGAAAGAATTGGACAGAGCCTGTGGAAACAGAAGCGTGAAGGCCATCTAAGAATTATACCTGTAACTATTAATCAGAATAGGGGCTGAATACCGAACTATATGATGGAGGAGAGAGCAAAATGTTACTCATCTCCAGAGCCTGTGTATTAACTGTAAACCAAGAATAATGCTTTCCAGGAGAAAACAAAACAAAACAAAATCTACAAATGTCTACCAAAATTCCCAGAGGAAGAAACTCCGTCTCAATCTCAATGTACCCTTTGAATTATGCCCAATAGAAATGCAAATTCCTATTCAGACCAATAATAAGGCTTGCAAAGATCTGCGAATGGCTATCTAAAAGATACCTGTACCTCAGTTTCAGTAACCCCAAACCCTAACTTCCTATGTAAACACCCCTTTTACCACTACACGCTTTCCTTATATCTAATAGCCAGCTACAGGCCAGTGTGGTAACACTACATTCTCTAGAGATAGAGTAAAAAGTCAAAATGCAGACTGTACCACCGCCATGTTCTGCAGTAGGATACAACAGCAGACGACCAAGTTTTGACTCTGGAGTACACGCCCTGTACAATCACCTCTTCTGCGATGAGGGCGGACACGTACACGCGACGAGGTAGCCTTTCATTCCCTTACCTTACCTGGCAAAACGATGGGTCGCTCACTCAGGATTATTTTATGTTATAGATGATTCAGTTTGAGCACAGTCAGAAAACGGTTTTGCAAGCCTTGAAGAGGGTGAGCTGCAATGTGGTAAGAGGGTCACATGGACAGGCCTTAAGGAACTCTTAGGAGCTGAGAGTAAACCCAGGCTGACGAACATCTAGCAAAAAAAAGGGGGGGGGGTTCCTGAATGGGCTTGGAAGAAGACCCTGGGCCTCAGATCACATTACATCCCAGAGAGCACCTTAATTTTAGCCTGGCGATTCAGGGGACCAAGCTAACCTCTGACTGGAAAAATAGCCAATGAAAACTGTGTGGTAATAAATTTGTGTTCTTTAAACTGTTAACTCTGGGGGCACCTGAGTGGCTCAGTGGGTTAAGCCTCTGCCTTCAGCTCAGGTCATAATCCCAGGGTCCTGGGATCGAGCCCCGCATCGGGCTCTCTGCTCAGTGGGGAGCCTGCTTCCCCCTCTCCCTCTGCCTGCCTCTCTGCCTACTTGTGTTCTCTTTCTGTCAAATAAATAAATAAAATCTTAAAAACAAATAAACAAACTGTTAACTCTGTGGCAGTTTTTTATGCAGTATAGAAAACTAATACATAAATTAATAAACAAAGTAAAGAAACTAACAAATTTGGGTTTAGGAACTTTCTATAGCAACAGCTCTCAACAACTGAATCCCAACTGAACTTACTGCATAATTAACATTATTTTCAGGAAATGTACTGAAAACTAAAACATACTTAAAATAAACACATTATTTTGTGGTACTCCAGGGCACAGTAGACGACAAACCAAAGCAAAAACTCCTTAAGGGATGAAAGAATGTCAAACCACGGGACTGAAACAAATAATTCCAACAAGGGTAAAAGAAAGTCTGAATAATTAATAATAGTGTGTATTATGTGCAGAGTACTCATATTTATGCAGAGAAACAAAGGACACTTACTCTGAAAGTTGTTCACTGAGAAGTCTTGAGGATGATAGAATCCTGCTTTGCAAATGCACTGATAGGCTCCAAGCACGAATCCTAGGCCTTTAATTGGCATACACTATGAAAAAGAAAAGACAGCAGTAGAGTTGATCACAGTTTATTTCACAGTATAAAGACCCACAAATATCCATCACTGCAAATGGTAACAGAGCTATCACATTTTCCAGAAATAGAGTATCTCTTTTTTGAACTCTTATTTTAGATTTGTTTGTCAACAGACATTTTTTTGGATACCACAAACTGAGTTTCCTTTCTAAATATACACCATTATGGCTGTAGGCACCCACAACTTTAACTCATTCTGTTGCCATAGGGAGTAAATTTTTAGGCATGGCCTTTGGGTTTAATGCTCAAATATACTATTGCTTTAAGAGGTATTTCCAAAGCCTGTAAGAATGCTGAAGAAAGATTCCATGTAAAACATTTCCATCACAGCAAAGGGAGGTAGATAGGTGGGTAGGTAGATGGATAGAATTTGGGATGTGAAAATTGTTCCTATGAATTAAATATTTACCAAATTTTCATCCTTAGAATAAATTAACATAAATTGGTGAAATAACAAAACAAACTTTAAAGTGCAAATTTGCAAGAGAAAAATTAAGATAAAATAATGATCCCAAGGGCTCTTTACCTAAAATCTGTTTCATAGATAAGTGTTCTACATGTACATAAATTTTTAAAAAATGACCAGCTTTCTAAATATGTCACGTCAATAGATATAAGAGATATCTCCCAAAAGCTTAATCCTGGCTTTTTTCAAAGATATCACCTAAATCTCATAAAATTTGGTTTAACATACTTCATTTCTGCTACTTTTCATTATATAGCATGGAATAACTTCTACTAAAATACAAATAATACATCAATAAAACAGAAGTGTCTCAAGAATACAGTTAACACTGAAATTTCATTTCTGCTGTCTCTCTACCATGATGATAATCTTTTGACTTTTTGCCATTATAATCAATTAGAAAATCTTACAATCTAATAGATTTGTTATAAAATGTCTCCATAATACAGAAGCCCTGAAGAGAAAACTCCAAATAATTCAAATAATAATTCCACAATCTAAGCTTAATGATTGGTATCAAGATCAATATTACATACTATGAAAACTCCAAGAAATAGAAAAGTATTTATATATAAGGTACCAAGGGCTAACACATGTTCTAAATTCATATGGATATAACAAAAAAGTGTTTAACAAAGAGCTTTCTAAGAGACCTCCTTGAATATTTTATTTCATTAATTCGACAACCATCCCAGCCTTTTTTTTAACCCAATACACAATTTATATCAAACTATACCTTGCAATTAAAAACACAGTTCCTGACCCAGAGCAATATACAAGAAGAGATAAGTACCAATCAATTCAACTGAGTTGGCAAGTATTTATGAAATGCCTGCTGTGGGCTCAGAACATTCCTATAGAACCTAAATGAATTAACACATATTATTTATCAAAATCCAGTTATACAATAGGTCAGATGATATTTCTGAACTATGTAAATTAAAAACAATTGTAACACTTACTTTGCAAAAGGACTAGTATTATGAATAGAGCATATTATTTGTGGTCAGTCAGAAAATAGGACTTGAATTATGACTTCATCACTAACTAGCTATGTGAACTTGGGATGTTCTCTTAACTTCTCTGAGCCTTAGTTTTTTTAATTTGTAAGACCAATAATACAGTCAAATTCATATACAGTTTTGAAGAAGGCAGAAACACTGAGATGTTGTAATAGGTTAAACATGGGGTATAAGAGGAAGAGAAGAATATAGGATGATTTTATTCTGTTTTTTTTTTTTTTTTTGGCCTGAGCAACCTTAAGACTAGAGATGCCACCATTGACATAGGAAAGTCTTCTGATGGAGAAGATTTGGAAGAAAGAGCAGAAGTTCACTTTTGTAAATATTAAGTGTGAAGTGCCTACGTGAAATTTAACTGTAGGTAAAAAAAGGCAGGCTGATAAAGTTTTAGGGAGTTTAGGAGAGATATCTGGGCTGTATAATTTAGGACTGATTTGCACAAAGATGATAGATAAAGCCATGAAATCAGGTAAGACTAGATCACTAAGGGAGTGCCTACAGGCTGTAAAGGACAGAGGTCCAAATTGGTGAGACTCAAGACACTCTAGGGCTAAAAGATTAGGCAGAAAGGAAGTAACAAAGGATACTTAGAAGAGTAATTCAGTGTGGTATCATTATCTCATTAACTAGATTGTGATACTATGTACATAACGTGAAATTTCTTGTGAGTTACATTTAGTAAATATTCAAAAAGCATAGATTTATCCAGGTAAACTAAGTCTTAGATGCTGTTAATACAACAGTATACTCTATTCTGCCTCACTGGAATTTGGAGGTTAATGCTATTCCTTAAAACAGCATTAAATTCCCTGATAATATGACAGTATACAACAGTAATGAAGTTGAAAATTTTAAATGTTTAAGGCAGATTGAAAGTTTATGGGAATAAAAATATCTCTTTACAAGCTAACTCTAAACTTGAGATAAAAGTGAAGCTTAAAAAAACAAACAAACAGGGACACCTGGGTGGCTCAGTTATTAAGCGGCTGCCTTCGGCTCAGGTCATGATCCCAGCGTCCTGGGATCGAGTCCCACATCTGACTCCTTGCTCGGCAGGGAGCCTGCTTCTCCCTCTGCCTCTGCCTGCCACTCCGTCTGCCTGTGCTTGCTTGCTCTCTCTCCCTCTCTCTCTGACAAATGAATAAATTTTAAAAAAAATTTTAAAAACAAAACAAAAAAAACAACCCTAGTTGATCAGATAAGTTATGACCAAATATAAAGTCCCTTGAGCATAAAGAAAAATCTTCCCAATTTTATTAGGATAACACAGAAATATGAATTATTAGTTACCTCAAACCCCTTGTTCTATTCTTAAATTAACTTATATTTTCAAAGAAAAGAAAAATACTCAGTTAGTTAACATCAATAAAAATATCATCCTGCTGCACTTCAAAATTGTGGGACCTGCATGTAACTCAATGTGCTATTGCTTATATAGGTTTGCCTTACTATAAAAGTGGTCTTGCTTATTTTTCTATTAATGATTATAAACTTGCAATCAAATTTTCATGTTTTCTTGCTCCATCTGACATCAACATTCTGTAGCTATTCTAATTCTGTCACACCTCCCAAACTTATACATTTTCGAGATTAGGCAACTAGTTTAGTATTCAAACTAGTTTTTCAAAATCTACATAAGTATGATGAGTACTCAACTAACGTTCATCATATCTGGACCGAGGAGCTGTTTTCTGTAATTTTTAAGATTTAGAATTTTAAAAAGATTCTCACATAACATAGGGAAAAGTCTTCAGAAGTTAACTCTAATTTAAAGTTCATTTAAAATATTCACTTAAAATATTAATTTTAGATATTTAAGACATTCATTCATTTTAGATATTCAAGCCTAAGCCTTTCTGCTTTATCTTCATAGAAATCCAAAAAGCTAGAAATGGAAAAAGGGAAAAAGCAGTACTTCTTCCTCCATGGAGGTAGCTGTTCCATGATACCCTTCTATAAACAGTAAGCTTCTTATATTAAGAAGACTTATGGCATCCCTGTGAATGAAGTAGCTACTCACAAGCCTGGATGCCCTCATTGATGAACCTACAATGCCCATACTTACTAAGCCATCAGCAGAGATATAGCCAAGGATAGCCTTGACAACCTACAATCAAAGTTACATTCCTAGGAGTAATCCAGATCCAAATGGAAGGAAACAGAGGTCAAGAACTTAGAGAAAAATAGATTCCTAGAAATATACAGCCTATCAAGTATGAGTCATGAGGAAACAAAAATTCTGGACAGATTTATAACTAGTAAGAAGATTGAACTAAAAACGTCCCAATGGAGAAAAAAGCCCAGAACCAGAAAGCCTCAATGGACAATTCTACCAAACAGTCAAAGAAAAATTAACACCAAACTTTTCCTCAAACTGTTCTAAAAATGTGAAATGAAAATACTTTCTAACTCATTTTGTGAAGCCAGCATTTTCCTGGTAGCAAAATCAGACAAAGATACCACGGGAAAAGAAAACCACAGACCAATGTTCCTGATTAATATTGATGTGAACATCTTCAACAAAATAATTGCAAACCAATTTCAGCATATTCAAAGGACTACACACCATAACCAAGTGGGACTTATTCCTGGAATGCAACAATGATTCAATGTACAAATCATTCCATGCAATACACCATACTGACAAAATGAAGGACAAAAACTACATGATTACTTCAAGTAATTTAGAAAAAGCATTTGACAAAATTCAATACATTTTCACGGTAAAAACACTCAACAAACTATGAATAGAAGGAAACTATCTCAACATATGAAAGGCCATATTTGAAAAGCCTATACCTAACATTATGCCTAATGGTGAAATGCTGAAAGACATTCCTGTAAGACCAGAAACAAGACAAGGCCACTGTCACTTCCATTCAGCATTATTGGAAGTCCTAGGCAGAGTAATTATGAAAAAAATAAATGGCATTCCAAAAAGAAAGGAAGAAGTACAATTATGTGTTTGCAGAAGACATAATGTTACATGTAGAAAGCCCTAAAGATTTTGCCAATAAAAGAAAAAAAAAACCTGTTAGAATTAATAATCATATTAAGCTAAGTTCTAGGACATAAAATCAACATACAAAAATTGATAAGTTTCTATACACAAATAATCACAATCCAGAAAGGATATCTAAAAAACAATCCCACTTATAATAGCTTCAAAAAGAATAAAATACTTAGGAATAAACTTAACCAAACTGAAAACTATAAAATGTTGCTGAAAAAATAAAAGATATAAACACATAAACTGACAGTTACGTTCATGGATTGGAAAACTTAACACTGCCAGAATTCCAATGCTACCCAATGCAATTGTTATTAAAATCCCAACAGCATTTTTGGCAGAAACAGAAAAACCATCCTAAAAATCGTATGTAATCTCTAGAACCCCAAATAGTCAAAGGAATTTTGGAAATGAAGAATTTGGGGGTCTCACACTTTCTAAGTTCAAAAATATTTACAAAGCTACAGTAATCAAAACAGTGTGGTACTGGCATGATGGCAGATGTATAGACCAATGGCAAAGAATGGAGGCCCCAGAAATAAACCCTCATATATAATGATCAAATGACATTTGCAAGGATGCCAGTACCATGCAATGGGGGAAAAAAGGGCAATCTCTTTAACAAATGGTGCTGGGAAAACTGAATATTCATATGCAAAAGAATTAAGTTAACTCTTACCTTAAAACATATACAAGAATTAACTCAAAATGGATTAAAGACCTAAACATAGGGCCTAAAACCATAAAACTTCCAGAAGGAAACAGGGGAAAAATCTTCATGACATTGGATTTGGGAATGATTTCTTGGATATGACATCAAAAACAAAGGCAAGAAAAACAAAAAATAGGCAAATGGGACTACGTCAAATTTAAAATCATCTGTGCATCAAAGGAAAGAAGCAACAATGTGAAGGTCAACCTATAGAATGAGAGAAAAGATTTGTAAACAATATATCTGATGGGAGTTAACATCCAGAATATTTAGAACCGCAATTCAACAACAATAACAACAACAACAAATCACCTGACTTAAAAATGAGAAAAAAATCTGGAGTTATTTCTCCAAATAAGATAAACAAATGGCCAAGACACATACGAAAAGATGCTTGATCTGTGATGACAAATCATTAGAGAAATGCAAACCAACGCTACAATGAGCTATCAGCTTATACGCATTAGGAATGGACACTATCAATAAAACAAAATAACAAATATTAGCAAGGTGTGGAGAAATTAGAATCCTTTGCACTCTTTGTGGGAATATAAAATAGTGCAGCCATTATGGAAACAATATGGAGTTTTCTCAAGAAATTAAAAACAGAACTTATATATAATTCAGGTGTCCCACTTGTAGGTTTATATCCAAAAAACTTAAGGCAGGTCTTAAAGAGACATTTGATACCCAGTTCACTGCAGCATTATTCACAATAGCCAAGAGGTAGAAGCAACTCAAAAGTTCATCGATAGATAAAGAAAATGTGCTATGTGCATACAATGGAATTACTATTCAGTATTTTTTAAAAAAAGGAAATCTTGTCACATGCTAAAACATGAATGGACCTTGAGGACATTATGCCAAGTAAAATAAGCCAGTCACAAAGACAAATACCATATAATGTCACTTGTATGTGGGAACTACAGTAATTAAATTCATAGAAAAAGAAAGTAGAATGATGGCTGCTAGAGACTGAAGAAAGGGGAAATGAGGATTTGTTTAGTGGGCATATAGCATTTCCCCTTTGCAAGATGATCTCAATCTGTTACATGACAGTATGAATACAGCAACCTACTGAACTGTATACTTAAAAATGGTTAAGATTGTAAATTTCATGTTATTTATTTTTAACCACAATCAAAAATTTTAAAAAATAATTTAGAGCAAAATGGTCCTTCTTTCTCAACAATGTATACATAAACTCTATAGATGGTATTGCAACACATAATTGGTAAGACATATAATTCATTTTGACTACTGGTGAATATAATTGCAAAACAAAACCTGGCCAGCTTGACAGTCATGAAGATTCTGTATGAAGGTACTATTGAGCAACACAATGGCAAAAACACAGGCTAAACTTGGGTATGTTTGGCATTTAATGGAAATAATTCTTGTGCCAATGGATCACATTTACATATAATTCTAAAGAAAAACTAATTTGGACCTGAAGGAGGAACCAAAACAAAATGCAAATACAATAAAATTGATATAATTCAAAATTCTCTAGAAATGGGTCTTCAAATACTTTTTTAAAAACTTTATTTTAGAATCTTCCTAAAATGCAAAACACTTTCTGGCTTCTCTAAACTGAACACCGTGAACAGAATTTAACATTTTCTTGCTGGTCAGAATCGTTACTTTGAACACTAGGTAGAAAACAATGCTGAGATACGCTGATGTCCTCTGGAGCTATTGAAGTTTTATTGCTATTTTCTCATATACTAAATGCCAAGACTGCTGAACTTTTTGAGTTCTTATGCTCAGTTTTTTTTTGTTTGTTTTTTTTCCTTTTTCCTTCTTTATTTTGAACTAACAGTTGTCATATTTTAAACGTAAAACATGGATGTACTGCTAGAACTTTCTTTTTCCTTCTAATTTATAGTTATAATTGCCTGTATACATGGAAATTAGATCACCAAGCATGACAAGCAAGAGTATATGTAATAATAAATAACAATGTAAGAGTAAATAATATAGAGAGGGCTTAGCAAGGTGGCAGAGGAGTAGCAGACCTAAATTTCATCTGGTCCCAGGAATTCAGCTAGTTAGTTATCAAACCATTCTGAACACCTATGAACTCAAGAGGAGACCAAAGAAAAGGATAGTAGCAACTCTAGGAACAGAAAAGGGACCACTTTCTGGAAGGTAGGAGGTGCGGAGATGTGAATCCAAAGAAATATATGGTAAGACAGACTGTGAGGGGAGGGAGCCTCTGTCAGCTAGCTACCAGCAAGTGATAAAGCAGCAGAAAACAAAATCAGAACTTTTAGAAGTCGGCTCTATGGAGGGACATTGCTCTGGTGACTAAGTGGGGGGAGGGGGTGTGTGGAACTCTCACTGGGATAGTATGGTTTCAGGACCCTTGGGGTCACAGAAAAACCAGGGGTGCCTGACAGTGGCAGAGCTCCCAGGTGTCAGAGCAGGGAACCCGGCTGCAAAGATGGAGCTGAGGTGTGGGTTCTCAGCTAGGGGTTGCCATAAACCATGATCTGTGGCACAGTTGGCCCACTACTCTTCGAGCAGTTACCCAACAGGTGGCAGATCTGGGGAGACTCCCCTCCCTCCCCCGAAGGAAGCAGCACAGGAGCACACTGTAGGAATCTGCTGGGTTGGAAACTCCAAATAGGTCGTGCACCAGAGATAGAAATACTCAGTCACAGGCTGGGTGAGCACAGAGTGCAGCCAGAGACCAGGGACATGGGAGTCTTTGACTGCCTTTCTCTGAGGGCTCACTGAAGAGAGGGGCCCCTGAGCTCTCAGCTCTTCTAGGGTGGAGACTGGGAGGCCACTATTTTCATTCTCATCCTCTAAAGCTGTGAGGAGAATATTCAGAGAGCAAAAGCTACCAAGAACAAATCTGAGCAGATTACTTAGCCTGGCCCCTGTCAAGGGTGATACAATTCCACCTGGGGCAAAGACATTTGAGAATCACTGCAACAGGCCCCTCCCCCAGAAGATCTGCAAGAACATCCAGCAAAGATCAAGTTTACTGAGCAATGAGAACTGCAAGCTCTAACACTAGGAGAATACAGCACATAGAATTCATGGCTTTTTTTCCATGATTCCTTAGTCTTCAAAGTTAATCTTTAAAAGTTTCTTTATTGTTTTCTTTTTCTATTTTCTTAAAAATTTTTCTTCTTTCTTTTTTCAACTAACTTCTTATCAATTCCTTTTTTAAAATTATTTTTATTAACATATAATGTATCATTTGTACCAGGGGTACAGGTCTGTGAATTATCAGGCTTACACACTTCCCAGCACTCACCATATCACATACCCTCCCCAATGTCCATAACACAACCACCCTCTCCATAAAATTTTTAAAATTTTCATTCTTACAGCCATATTCTATCCCTTCATTGTATGTATGTGTGTGTGTGTGTGTGTGTGTATATATATATATATATATATATATATATATATATATATATCTTTAAAATTCTGGGATGCAGTTTTTTCTAACAAAGCAAAATATATCCTAAATCTAGCATATGACTTTGTTCTATTTACCCACCTGATCACAGTCAAAATCAAAAAGGCTATTAATGAGGTGCAATCAAAAATGGAGGCTCTAACTGCTAAAATAAATGAGGCAGAAGGCAGAAGAGAGAATTAGTGATATAGAAGACCAAATGATGGGGAATAAAGAAACCTGAGAAAAAAAGAGAGATAAACAACTACTGATCATGAGGGAAGAAATCAAGAGATAAGTGATACCATAAAGTGAAACAATATTGGAATAATCAGGATCCCAGAAGAAGAAAAGAGACAGAGGCAGAAGGTATACTGGAGTAAATTATAGCAGAGAACTTCCCTAATCTAGGGAAGGAAACAGGCACCAAAATCCAGAAAGCACAAAGAACACCCCTCACAATCAATAAAAATAGGTCACTACCCCAACATCTAATATTAAAACTTACAAATCTCAGAGACAAAGAGAAAATCCTGAAAGCAGCTCAGGACAAGAGCTCTGTAACCTACAATAGTAGAAACATTAGATTGGCAGCAGACCTATCCACAGAGACTTGGAAGGCCAGAAAGGACTGGGATGATATATATTCAGAGCACTAAATGAGAAAAATATGAAGCCAAGAATACTATATCCAGTGAGGCTGTCACTGAAAATAAAAGGAGAGATAAAAAGCTTCCAGGACATATAGAAACTAAAAGAATGTGCAATCACCAAACCGGCACTACAAGAAATATTGAAAGGGACCTTTTCAGTAAAAAGAAAGCCTAAAAGTAACATAGACCAGAAAGGAAGAGAGAAAATATATAGTAACAGTCACCTTATAGGCAATATAATGGCACTAACTTCATATCTTTCAATAGTTACCCTGAATGAAAATGGGCTAAATGCCCCAATCAAAAGACACAGGATATCAGTTTGGATAAAAAAGCAAGATACATTGATATACTGTCTGCAACAGACCCATTTTAGACCTAAAGACACCTCCAGATTTAATGTGAAGGGATGGAAAAACATTTACCATGCTAATGAACATCAAAAGAAGGCTGGGGTGGCAATCCTTATATAAGAAAAATTACATTTTATTTATTTATTTTTTAATAATTTTTTAAAAGATTTTATTTATTTATTTTTTGACAGAGAGATCACAAGTAGGCAGAGAGGCAGGCAGAGAGAGAGGAGGAAGCAGGCTCCCTGCTGAGTAGAGAGCCCGATGTGGGGCTCGATCCCAGGACCCTGAGATCATGACCTGAGCTGAAGGCAGAGGCTTAACCCCCTGAGCCACCCAGGCACCCCAAAAAATTACATTTTAAACCAAAGGCTATAATAAAGAGATGAGGAAGGATACTATATTATACTTAAAGGGTCTACAGAACAAGAGGATCTAACAATTGTAAATATTTATGCCCTTAAAATGGAAGCAGTCAATTATATAAGCCAATTAATAACAAAATCAAAGAAACACATCAACAATAATACAATAATAGTAGGGGACTTTAGCATCCCCCTCACTGAAATGGATAGATCATCTAAGCAAAAGATCAACAAGGAAATAAGGACTTTAAATGCCACACTAGAGCAGATGGACTTCAGAGAAATATTCAGAACATTCTATCCCAAAGCAACAGAATACACATTCTTCTCTGGTGCACATAGAACATTCTCCAGAAGAGATCACATCCTGGATCACAAATCAGGTTTCAACTTGTATTAAAAGACTATAATCATTCCCTGCATGTTTTGGAACCACAATGCTTTGAAACTAGAACTCAATCGCAAGAGGAAAGTTGGAAAGAACTCAAATACATGGAGGTTAAGCAGCATCCTACTAAGGAATGAATGGGTCAACAAGGAAATTAAAGAAGAATCAGAAAAATTCATGGAAACAAATGAAAATGAAAACACAACTCTTCATAATCTTTGGGATGCAGCAAAGGAAATCCTAAGAGGAAAGTATATAGCAATACAAGCTTTTCTCAAGAAATAAGAAAGGTCACAAATACACAAACTAATCCTACACCTAAAGCAGCTGGAGAGAGTAAAGCAAATAAAACCTAAACCCAGCAGGAGAAGAGAAATAATAAAGATCAGAACAGAAATCAATGAAATAGAAACCAAAAGAACAATAGAACAGATCAACGAAACTAGGAACTGGTTCTTTGAAAGAATTAATAAGATTGATAAACTTCTGGCCAGACTTATCAAAAAGAAAAGAGAAGGGACCCAAATTAATAAAATCATGAATGAAAGAGGAGAAATCACAACCAACACCAAAGAAATACAAATAATTACAAAAGCATAGTATGAGCAACTATATGCCAGCAAATAAGAAAATCCAGAAGAAAGGGAGTGCATTCCTAGAGACATATAAACTATTAAAACTGAACCAGGAAGAAATAGAAAACCTGAACAGACCCATAACCAGTAAGGAGATTGAAGCATTCATCAAAAATCTCCCAACAAACAAGAGCCCAGGGCCAGATGGCTTCCCAGGGGAATTCTACCAAACATTTAAAGAAGAATTAGTAGCTATTCTCCAGAAACTGTTCCAAAAAAGAGAAATGGAAGGAAAACTTCCAAACTCATTTTATGAGCAGCATTACCTTGATCCCAAAACCAGACAAAGACCCCATTACAAAGGAGAATTACAGAACAATAACCCTGATGAACATGGATGCAAAAAATTCTCACCAAAATACTAGCCAATAGGATCCAACAAGTACATTAAAAAGACTAATCACCATGACCAAGTGGGATTTATTCCTGGGCTGGTTCAACATCCACAAATCAATCAATGTGATACACTACACTAATAAAAGAATAAGAACCATATGATACTCTCGATAGATGTGGAAAAAACATTTGACAAATTATAGCATCTTTTTTGTTTAAAACTCTTCACGGTGTAGGAGTAGAGGGTATATACCTCAATATCATAAAAATCAGCTAAGAAAAACTCACAGTGAATATCATTCTCAATGGGGAAAAACTGAGAGCTTTTCCGCTAAGGTCAGGAACCTGGCAGGAATGTCCACTTATCACCACTCCTATTCAACATAGTACTAGAAGTCCTGGCCTCAGCAATCAGACAACAAAAAGAAATAAAAGACATCCAAATCAGCAAAGAAGAAGTCAAATTCTCACTCTTTGCAGATGATATAATATTTTATGTGGAAAACCCAAAAGACTCTACCCCAAAACTGTTAGAACTCATACAGGAATTCAGTAAAGTGGCAGGATATACAATCAATGCACAGAAATCAGTTGCATTTCTATACACCAACAATAAGACAGAAGAAAGAGAAATTAAGGAGTCAATCCCATTTACAATTGCACCAAAAACCATAAAATACCTAGGAATAAATCTAAACAAAGAGGCAAAGAATCTCTAACTCAGAAAACTATATAATACTCATAAAAGAAATTGAGGAAGACACAAAGAAATGGGAAATCATTCCATGTTCATGGATTAGAAGAAAAAATATCGTGAAAATGTCTATGATACCTACAGCAATCTACATATTTAATGCAATTCCTATCAAAATACCATCAACTTTTTTTCAAAGAAATGAAACAAACAATCCTAAAATTTGTATGGAACCAGAAAAGACCCCAAATAGCCAGAGGAATGTTGAAAAAGAAAAGCAAAGCTGGTGGCACCATAATTCTGGACTTCAAGCTCTACTACAAATCCATAATCATCAAGATAGTAAGGTACTGACACAAAAAAAAGGCACATAGATTAGTGGAACAGAATAAAGAGCCCAGAAATGGACCCTCAACTCTATGGTCAACTATTCTTTGACAAAGCAGGAAAGAATGCCCAATGGAAAAAAGAGAGTCTATTCAACAAATGGTGCTGGGAAAATTGGACAACCACATGCAGAAGAATGAAACTGGACCATTTCCTTACACCATACACAAAAATAGACCCAAAATGTATGAGAAACCTAAATGTGAGAAAGGAATCCATGAAAATTCTTGAGAACACAGGCAGCAACCACTTTGACCTCAACTGCAGCAAATTTTTCCTAGATACATCGCCAAAAGCAAGGGAAGTGAGGGCAAAAATGAACTATTGGGACTTCATCAATATCAAAAGCTTTTGCACAGCAAAGGAAACAGTCAACAAAACCAAAAGACAACTGACAGAATGGGAAAAGAAATTTGCAAATGACATATCAGATAAAGGGCTAGTATCCAAAATCTTAAAGAACTTATCAAACTCAATACACAAAGAACAAATAATCCAGTCAAAAAATGGGCAGAAGACGTGAACAGACATTTCTACAAAGACATCCAAATGGCTAACAAACACATGAAAAACTGCTCAACGTCTCTCGGCATCAGGGAAATACAAATCAAAACCACAGTGAGATACCACCTCACATTGGTCAGAATGACTAAAATTAACAAGTCAGGAAATGACAGATGCTGGCGAGGATGCGGAGAAAAGGGAACCCTCCTACACTGTTGGTGGGAATGCAAGCTGGTGCAGCCACTCTGGAAAACAGCATGGAGGTTCCTCAAAATTTGAAAATAGAGCTACCCTATGACCCAGCAATTGCACTACTAGGTATTTACCCTAAAGATACAAATGTAGTGATCCAAAGGGGCACATGCACCCAAATGTTTATAGCACCAATGTCCACAATAGTCAACCTAAGGAAAGAGCCTAGATGCCTAGATGTTCATCAACAGATGAATGGCTAAAGAAGAAGTGGTATGTATGTATGTATGTATATGTGTGTGTGTGTGTGTGTGTGTGTGTGTGTGTGTGTGTATGAATATTATGCAGCCAACAAAAAAAATGAAATCTTGCCATTTGCAATGATGTGGATGGAACTGGAGGGTATTATGCTGAGCGAAATAAGTCAATCAGAGAAAGACAAATTATCATACGATCTCCCTGATATGAGGAATTTGAGAAACAAGGTAGAGGGGAAGAGAGGATAAAATGAAACAAGGATGAAGCCAGGGAGGGAGACAAACCATAAGAGACTCTTAATCTCAGGAAACAAAGTGAGGGTTGCTGTAGGATAGGGGTGGGAAGGATAGGGTGGCTGGGGGATGGACATTGGGGAGGGTGTGGGCTATGGTGAAGACTGTGAATTGTGTAAGACTGATGAATCACAGAACTGGACCCCTGAAACAAATAATAGAATATATGTTAACAACAAAAAATCTAAGAAAATCAAATCAAATAAATAAATATTTTTAAAAAGAGTAAATAAGATAATAGTTAATATTTTCTGAGTACTTACCATATGCCAGGCACTGTTCTAATGCCTGCACAAGTGTTAACACATTTAATCCTATAACAATTCTATTATTATCTCTATCTTACAGGTGAAAAAAATTGAGGCACAGACCACTAAAGTAGCATACCCAAAGCCACACAGCTAGTAACTGACAGCCTGGATTCAACCCCAGAGGT
The DNA here is from genome assembly GCA_004024625.1 of Mellivora capensis. Classification (NCBI taxonomy): domain Eukaryota; kingdom Metazoa; phylum Chordata; class Mammalia; order Carnivora; family Mustelidae; genus Mellivora; species Mellivora capensis. Next base: position 65,676 of record PISX010002513.1, on the reverse strand, counting down.
GTGGCTTCAGACTAATGACTACTCTCCACAAAATATGGGTACATAGTAATGCATTCTATAAACAAGAATAGATGTCACCACCTGGTCACTTTGGAATCTATGTGATTATTCTAAGACATTTTTCATTTTTTTGGTTTGGGGTGTTACTCAAATGGATCAGTTTGCTGGATCATTTAGCTTCAGGTAAGTGAAAACTATTAATTTTCAATATATTTACATAAAATATATTTTAAGACATGCAGTTAATTCTTATATCTGTTACAAGTTTTAAAAGCAAGCCTCTGCTTCCCAATGCAGAGTTCTTTAGCTCAGATCTTCGAAAATGAATCTTCATTTCAGGGCATATAAATGAAGTATCTCTTCTCTACCTGAATTCCTGAAACAGAAGCCCCTCTAGGTCTCAGGAGAATCATGAGACCAGTTCACAGATGCTTAATCCCAAACTAAACTCAGCAAGCCCAGCAACTGAAACCAAGGACATTCATGGTGGTCCAGACGGTCACTTCTTTCTCTTTATTGGCAAAAACTATTACTTTTCTCTGCTTAGACAGAAAACTTACCTAACTCCAGAAAGGATTTCCTGTTGTACTGAATTTGCTGAACCTTATTCAAAAAGCAGATGGCAACAACACAGAGGCACAAAGAAAGAGGCTTGATGCTGGCAAGATGCAGTAGTAACTGGGTCTTCCAGATAATTTTTAAAAGACAGCAGCTTTTCCCCCCTTTTACTCCTTCTATATAACTTGTGGAGAAATACTATAAAATGTTGAATTCATTAATTTGGGGGTGGGTTTGGGGATATACAGTACTAAAACAGGTTAATTATGCTATCACCCCATGGCTCTTCTCCACATCTATTTGCAAGTTTGTTAAAAACAAAAGGAAAATACTCTAACTGAAGAAATCTAAAAGGCCTCCAAGCAATGATAGAGTACACATCACCCACATATTTCGTCAAACAATCTCCCAAGAAAACAAGAACTCATGAATAACAAATAATGCAGTATTTTACCAGGGTGGAAAGAACTATGTTTTGTCTCTATTACTCATTAGCTGGCAGAACCTAGTTTAAAAAGCATGATGAACTGGGGCAGAGGAGGGGGTGAGGAATGAGGAGATGTTTTACTTTATGATACAGTTAAAATTTAAAAAACTGTTTTCTATTATTAATTTTTGACAAGCTTGTTGTGTTCAGTAGAGCCAGCTCCAGCAAAACAGAACTAAAGGAGGATATGCAGCATCTGGTGTAGACATATTACAAGTCTACAAACTTCACACTGACACACAGTGAGATGCTTTGTGGGGGTTGAAACTGACTCAGGGAAATGTCAGGATTATATCTCATTGATTGAACATGCCCAGTTTTCCAGACCCTCCTAACAGAAAGAGCCCCAAACTGGCCTTGATCAAATAGTTCTTAATATGATCAACACTTAAAAAAAAATTAAACACTGCCCTCTCCTAAACCCCAATCTCACTATGAAGCACCTATGTTCTACCTTTAACATCCTGTGTTTCCTGTAGCCACAGCTCAAAACCCTGGGGATTTTCTTTTCATTCTTGACTTAATTTAGTGCTTGTTTACTGAGCTTCACTGTATGCTATTTGCTTCAGTAACAAAGAGGAATAAAGTCATGGTCTAGTTCTCCGAGAGCACAACACAAGCACAAGAGCAAAATTAGAGTTGCTATCTGGTGCTGTGCCCTGTTCACAGCTAAAGGGCCTCATATATGTTTGTTTGTGTTTCTTTTTGAGTAGTCATCCCGTCTTTATATATTTTTCTAGAATCATTTATTAAAATATACATTTCTGTACTAAGAATAAAAATTAATAAAAGAATATATATAATATGATTTTGATTTTATAAAATTCAAAGTCCTATTTAAGGATCTATTCATAGGTAAAACTAAAGAACAGAGTGATAACATAAAATTCAGGATAATAGTTACCTTTTGTTGGGATGGGATGAGGGAGGAGTATACAGGGAGTTTGTGAAGTACTGGGGACAATCTATTTTTTAACCTGAATAGTGGGTACAATCTTTACTGTAATATCCCCAGCTCCTAACAGTGCTTGACATTAAGTAGGTACCAGTAAATATTACTAAAACGAAGGAAGGAAGGAACTGACTTTAATTTCTAACTATGATACATTACCTTGTAATAGGCTAGAGTTCCCACCAAAAACAACTAAAACATCTGGATAAAATGAAAGAAAGAAAAAGAAGGGAGGGAGGGAGAGAAGAGAGAAAGAAACTAACTAACCTACCTACCTAGGTGCAGGCATCAGAAAACTGCCAGTGGAACCAAAATTGAGGGGCAAGGTCACAGAAAGAAGGGGAATACACAGCTGTTCTATATTCTACATTTCTGAATCAAACTTAATGTTTGATAAGATGAGGCATTGGCGGAAGACTAAGAATCTGACAGATGGAAGCTGGTAAGAGGTAGAAAGATGGGAAAATTAGGTAATCCCACAGGCCCGGGGAGGAAAATGTAATCAATTTGGAGGCTGCCAAAAGACACAAGCCTAAAGACAAAATCCCAGAGAGAATGAAAGTGTAAGGAAAGAAGAAGACTGAGCTTCAAAAACTTTTGTTGAATTTTTAAGTTGCCTAAGGTGAAATTCAAAGAAGCAAAGTAGAAACTGAGGAGACACAGTTGAATCTGTGGCAGCATTATAATTTTAAACTCTTAAACTGGAGTTAGGACCTTCCAAGGACAAATGTCTCTAACCAATCAAAGGTTCTCAGTGAGCCCTCTGGAGTGTTATACCCTAGAAGTAGGAATGAATAAATAATCTGAGCTCTTCGTAGACTTCTGTTCATTTTGGTACTGATCAGGCACTGCTTTGGATTAAGGTGATCTGTCTGTATCTAGTAAAGTATCATAGACAGGATAGAGCCTTTCTGGAAGAAGGCAAGGCATACAGAACTATTTTAACAACACAGTGTCTGGCATTAACTCTTAAATTACCAAACACACCAAGAAAAAAAGACAATATAAACAGATCCACAAATGAATAGGTACTCAAGGTATTGACACAGATTTTTAAATAACTGTAATCAATATGTCCAAGAGAGTAGAAGATAATAATATATAATTTTCCCAGAGGATAAACAGTATCCTTATCTTGTAGAGCACTCAGTAATATATGGAAGTGTCAAATCACTATATTGTACACCTGAAACGAATATCACATTGTATGTTAACTACACTGGAGTTAAAATAAGACAAAATATAAAATAAAAATTCTCCAGAGAATTGGAATCTTTTTTTTTTTTAAGACAAAGAGTAAAGTAATGATTCTAGAACTAATAAAACCAAGATTGGGCACCAGAAAAGAAAGGATAAGCCAGGTCAAAGATAGATTAGCAGAAAGTACCCAGTCTGAAGTGAAAAGGTTAAATAATGGGAAAGAACACAAAGACTATAAGGTTCATAGTAAACAGATTTGACATACTTGTATTTAGAGTTATATAAATAGAGAAGAGAACAAAAGTGGAATTTTTGCTAGTAATCTATTTTTATATCTAAGTGCTTGTTAAACAAGTTAAAAAAAACAAAAAAAATTTGTGCACTATTCTGTATATTTTGCACATCAATAAAAGTTTTAAAAAATAACCAAGTACCACTATGAGGAACCCCTTTATACACGCAAGGATGGTTAATATTAAAAAAAAGGCAAATAATAACAAGTGTTGGTGAAGATGCTCCCATCAAAGTGGACCTAAAGGGCAGAGCATCAAACCATTGTTCTTGAACCTTAAGATCTAATGAAATCTGCCTTGCTAAGTTTGAACTTGTCTGAAATTTATCACACCTTTCTTCCTTCTGATTTCTCCTTCTTAAGAGGAATGAATGTCTATCCTATCCCTGTTCATTGTAGAAATTCTTGAGAAAGGGAGACTGAAGAATATTTTGATTAACCCAAAAGAAGACACATAAATAAGAAAAAAGAAATGTGAAAACAGCAGCTTTAAATCCTAACTATAGCAATAACTATTATATATATACTTGAAAAACAGACTTCCACTTTTTAAAAGTTTTTATTTAAATTCCAGCTAATTAATATACAATGTAATATTAGTTTCTGGTGTATGATATAGTGATGCAACACTTCCATTCAACACCCAGTGCTCATCACAAGTGAACTCCTTACTCCCCATCACCTATTTCACCCATCCCCCACCCACCTCCCCTCTGGTAACTATCAGTCTGTTCTCTATAGTTAAGAATCTGTTTCTTGGCCTGCCTAGCTCTCTCTCTCCCTCTCTCTCTCTCTCCTTTTATAGTATTATTATTATTATTATTATTATTATTATTATTATTTGATGTGGAGAAAGTGGAACCATCTTGCATTACTGGTGGGAATGTAAACTGGAGTAGCCACTCTGGAAAACGGTATGGAGGTTCCTCAAAAAGTTAAAGATAGAACTACCCTACCATCCAGCAACTGCACTACTAGGTTATTTACCCAAAGGATATAAAAATACTAATTCAAAGGGATACATGCACCCTGATGTTTATAGAAGCATTTACAATAGTTAAACTATGAAAACAGCCCACATGTCCATCAATTAATTAATGGACAAAGAAGATGTGCCATACACACACACACACACACACACACACACACACACACACACACACACAATGGAATATTATTCAGCCATAAAAAGCAATGAAATCTTGCCATTTGCAACAACATGGATGAAGTTAGAGAGTATTATGCTAAGTGAAATAAGCCAATCAGAGAAACACAAATACCATATGACCTCACTCATATGTGAAATTTAGGAAACAAATGAACAAAGGAAAAAAATTAAATACATACTTCAAATAAAACACTAAGATTGTCAAATTGAGTTAAGAAAACTCAAAAGCTGCTAATAAGGGATATGTTTTAAATAAAGTCAGAAATAAAAGGATGGAAAATATATTATTTGAACATCCACAAATCCTGAAACAAAAATTGAATAAAATACTCTATTTCATAGGTAATTCCATGAAACTAAAGAAAAGGAGTAATGGAGACAGGAAAAGGAAGATAGAATCAAATAAATGATGTTTCATCCAGAGAACTGCTATTCTGATAATGGAATTAATTCCTCTAGAAAATTCTGGAAACCACCTTAGAATAAGAGCTAAACTACCTAAACTGCACTAAAAGCTATCCCGCCTGCATGTTGCCTAAGGCTGTCGAGGACATTAATTCTCTGGCACTTGAACTTTCTATAGTCCAGCCATCAGAGACAGTACCAAGGCAATTGGAAATCCAGCCTGTGCACTATAATCAGTGGTAAGACCTAAAAGAATACAAGTATAACACTGGCACATATGCAAAGAATATACCATGCAAACATATACCAAGTAAAGCTGTGTAGGTCCACTGGTATCAGACAAAACTGATTTTTAAGTTAAGAAGTATTACCAGAGGGGCACCTGGGTGGCTCAGGGGTTAAAGCCTCCGCCTTAGGCTCCAGCCCCGCATCAGGCTCTCTGCTCAGCAGGGAGCCTGCTTCCCCTTCCCTCTCTGCCTGCCTCTCTGCCTACTTCTGATCTCGGTCTGTCAGATAAATAAATAAAATCTTAAAAAAAAAAAAAAAAAGAAGTATACCAGAGATAAACAGGGTATCAACTCTCAGGAATGTATCACAATCCAAATTTATCTGCATCTAAAAATGTTGCTTTAAAATATATAAAGTAATAAATGAAAGATGTCTGAATAGCCTCTTCATACACAAAAGGCCTATCTTATTTTGAGAAATTAAAGACAATATAAATAATGAAAGGATATACCCATGTTCATGGATTAAAAGACTAATTACTGTCAAGATGTCCAATCTCCACATTTAATCTATGGATATAATGTACTTCCAATAATCTGATTCTAAATTTCATATGGAAACTTAAAAGGAAATGTGAAGGGCCAGGAATACCAACAAGAACTTAACAACAAAAAGCCCTCAAAGGATGGCTCCATAGGTTATCAAGACTTTTTGTAAAGCAACAGTAATAATGTGGTATTGGTGCAAGTCAAGAAAAATTATACAAAGCTCCAAAATAGAAAGTCCAGAGGCACCTGGGAGACTCAGTAGGTTGTGTCTGACTCTTGGTCTCAATTCAGATCTTGATATCATGGTTGTGAGCTTGAGCCCTGCGTAGGGCTCTGCATTGGACCTGGAACCTACTTTAAAAACAAACAAACAAACAAACAAACAAACAACAAAAAAGAAAGTCTAGAAGCAAATCCAACACGTGATTTATGACAAAGGTGGCTCTGTAGAGCAGTAGGGGAAAGAAGTCTTTTCAATAAATGGTTTTGGGTCCCCTGGCTATTCATATAGAGAAATATGAAATGTCTTCCTACTCCCCAACATATACAAAAATAAGATCTAAATACGGAACATAAAACAAGCTTCTAGAATATAGCATAGAAGAACATCTTCATGATTTAGAGGTAGTAATAAATATAAAGAAATGCATTAACATTTAAAAACACTTTTGACTCAGGTCATGATCTCAGGGTCCTGGGATAGAGCCCCTTGTCAGGCTCCCTGCTCAGCGGAAACTGCTTCTCCTTCTCCCTCTCCTCCTCCCCACTGCTCTCTCATTCACTCCAATAATAAATAAATAAAACCTTTTAAATTTTTTAAAAAATAAAATCACTTTGACCAATAGACAATATTTATAAAATAAAAAGTCAAAGTGCAAAGAGAAAGTATTTCAACACATATAATAAAAAAAGTTGTATCTAGAAGATGAAAACACTTATACATAAATACAGTCCATGGTAAAATTGAGCAAAAGTTTAAATAGCATGTCACAATGGTTAGTAAGCATATAAAAGTTTCCAATCTCATTAATCCCTAGAGAAAAGCAAATTCAAAATAACCAGTATGTACGAACAACGCTGAAACTTTAAAAACTGACAATCTAAGTACTAGTGAGGAAACGGAGTAAGTACAACCTCATATAGTGCTGGCAGACATATAAATTGATACATTTTTCTTAGAAATTGAATTTGGCATTATCTACTAAATTTGCAAATAACATATCCTATTATCCAGCTATTTCAATCCTAGATATATACCGAACTGAAAGGTATGCAAACACTCTCCAACAGACATGCAAAAAAAGCTGCACTGTTTCCAAAAGTCTACAACTGATAAAAAGCCAAATGTTCATCTGAAGTAGAAAGGAGGAATAAATTATGCTCCATTTACATAACAGAATACTATTCAACAATGAAAATAAACCAATGCTGTATGTAATAGCATGGATGAATTTCTCAACCTCTCAAACAATGTTGAATAAAATAAGTCATATATGCTACATTATTCTATTTATATAATGTTTAAAAACAGGGAAATGCAATGTGTGGTATAAAAGGCAGGACATTTGATAATGTGGTGAAGAGAGAGGAGGAGGTTATGGGTAGGGACATAGGAAGGCCTTATGGATAGTGGTAATGCTTTTTCTCTTGAAATGAGTGGTACTTATAAAAGTGTGTTCCCTTTGTGACAATTCATTGTGCTATATACCTATGATTCTATACTTTTATGTAATGCTTTTCCTTTTTTTTTTTTTTTTAAGATTTTATTGATTTGAGAGAGAGAGAATTCATGAACAGGAACAGAGGGAGAGGAAGAAGCAGACTTCCCACCAAGAAGGGAGCCTGATCTGGGGACTGATGTGGGGCTCAATCCCAGGACCCTGGGATCATGACCTGAGCCAAGGGCAGACACTTAACCAACTAAGCCACTCAGGTGCCCCACAGTGCTTTTTATTTCAAAAAATATATATAAAATTAATATTATGTCACACTTCTGCCTACCTCCACAAATCTTTTAGTTCCCTTCTCTTTCACCTATTATAGAAATTCTATTTCTTATTATTTTGATTTATTTGAAAGAATCAGAACATTCTGTTCCATTCCATTTCTGCTAAAAGAGAAGGGATGTATATACTGATATTGAAGATGGAAGTCTCTGGACATTAAAAGTAATTATATAAAAATTATGTAAAATTCAGAATGTGTTTGCATGCGCACAGTTCTTGGCTGCCTCTCAAGTATTTAGAATCTGAATATACATTTGCATTTCCCCAGTGAAATTTTAGAGGCATTTTCAATAGTAATTAGCAAATCAGCTAAAGAATAAAGGGCATAGGGCTAGACCAAAAGCCAGGAACTGCACTGCCTATTAAATGCTAAATCAAAACTAAATGCTATATTCTCAAGTGGCAGTGAGCTTTTCTTTTATGAGGAGGAAAAAATAAAATATTATTTATCATTCACAAAGAAAATCATTTTAATTGGTATAATTGCTATCATTCTCAGCTGAAAAACATGCAAGAGTCTTTAAACAATTTATCTTATTCTAGAAAAAATTTCAAGATGCATGAATGTCCTTAGTTTATCATTGAATCACACACACAAAAAAAGGTTCTTTTTCCCTAAATAGGACAACTTTTAAGCAAATATTTAACACTGAAAAATGTTTTCAAGTACTTTAGGAATATACATTTTTACATAGACAAGTAAAATATTAATTATAAACCTTCTTTACTTTATAATTAAATTAAGCCCCTCTAAGTAATCTCCATGTTATAACATTCAAAGTCCTGTATATACTCTTTAAAATCATAGAACTTTGGTATCCTTTTGCCTTATCTGCTGCTCTGAATGTAATTCTAACAACAAAAAAAATTGGATGGAAATATAAAGTAGCTACATCATCTTATCATTCCTAGCACCTGTGAGTAGAAATGTCAACTATAATTGACATGCACCCTAGGCTTTAAGAAGACAGACTTTCTAAAACAGAAGGCCTTGAAAAAGGAAAGCAAAGCTGAAGGCATCACATTCTGGATTTCAAGTTATATTACAAAGCTGTAGTAATCAAAACAGAATAGTACTGGCACAAAAATAGACACATAGATCAACAGAGCAGAACAGAAAGCCCAGAATGGAACCCACACTATATGGTCAATTAATCTTCCACAAAGCAGGAAAGAATATCCAACGGGAAAAAGTCTCTTCAACAAATGGTGTTAGAAAAACTGTACAGCAACATGCCAAAGAGTGAAACTGGACTACCTTCTTGCACCATACACAAAAATAAATTCAAAATGGATGAAAGATCTAAATGTGAGACATGAAACCATAAAAATTTTAGAGGAGATTTTATGAAACCATAAAAATCCAGGTAGTAATCTCTCTGACATCAGCTGTAGCAACATCTTTCTAGATATGTTTCCTGAGGCAAGGAAAACAAAAACAAAACTAAACTATGGGGACTACATCAAGATAAAATGCTGCACAGTGAAGGAAACTATCAACAAAACTAAAAGGCAACCCACAGAATGGGAGAAGATAATCTACAAATGACATATCTGATAAAGAGTTAGTATCTCAAATATAAAAAGAACTTCTAAAACTCCACACCCAAAATATGAATAATCCAATTAAAAATGTGCAGAAGACATGAATGGACATTTTCCCAAAGATGACAGATAGATGGCCAACAAACACATGAAAAGATGCTCAACATCACTCATCATCAGAGAAACATAAATCAAAACTACAATGAGATACCACCTCATAACTATTAGAAAGGTTAAACTGAACAACACAAGAAACAAGAGGTGTTGTGAGGATACAGATAAAGAACACTCTTGCAACTGCTGATGGGAATGAAAACTGATGCAGACACTCCAGAAAACAGTATGGAGGTTCCTCAAAAAGTTAAAAATGGAACTACCCTACTATCCAGCAAATTGCACTACTAGGTATTTGCCCAAAGGATATAAAAGACTAATTCAAAGAGATACATCCATCCTAATGTTTATAGGAGCATTATTTACAATAGCCAAACTATGGAAACAGCCCAAGTGCCCATTAACTGATGAATGGATAAAGAAGATGTGGTATGTATGTACAATGGAATATTACTCAGCTATAAAAAGAATGAAATCTTGTATTTTGCAATGACATGCATGGAGCTAGAGTGTATTACACTACATGAAATAAGTCAGTCATAAAAACACAAATGCCATATAATTTCACTCACATGTGGAATTAAGAAACGAAACAAATGAACATGGGGGCAAAAAGAGAGGAAAACCAAGAAACAGACTCTTAACTATAGAGAACAAACTGATGATTATCAGAGGGGAGGTGGGGGATGGGTGAAATAGGTGATGAGGATGAAAGAGGAAACTTGTGATGAGCACCAGATGTTGTATGCAAGTGTTGAATCACTATATTATATACCTGAAACTAATATTATATTGTATGTCAACTAACTGGAATGTAATAAAAACTTAAAAAATGAAAAAAAAAGCAAGGCAGAAGGAAAAATCATTCAATAAAACATACATAAAATTGAGAAAATAAAGATATTCAAGAACACTGAGAAGTTCATTCTTTTAAAGATTTTGTTTATTTATTTGTCAGAGAAAGAGAGAGAACGTACAAGAAGAAGGGAGGGGCAGGCAGAGAGAGAAGCAGGCTCCCTGCTGAGCAAGGAGCCTAAAACCCTGGGATTATAATCTGAGCCAAAGGCAGCTGCTTAACTGACAGAGCCACCCAAGCATCCTGAGAAGTTTTAAAAACGGACCAATTTGATTACAGAGTCAGGAAAAAAAATCCCTTTAAGGAACACAAGAGTTAATAAGCATTAACATTAAGAGTTTAAAACTTCACAGTACCCTCATTTCCTTCTTGAGAATGTCTGCAATGGCCAATCAGGGCAATACAGAGAAGGCATACATATCAATTTCACCAAAGAATTTTCCATGATTTTTATTAGATTTTCTTAATTCATGGAGAAATATAAAAAGGTCTGAAGATATTATTTAATAATCATTAAGGGGGTTCTGATTAATGAAAGGAAATTTATGGCAATGCATTCTAAGGCCTCTGCTCTTGGCAGTATTTTCTTTAATGTGTTTAACAATTGTTTGGATAAAGCATTGAGGATAATGGAGAATTAGTGGCCAAGAACATGGACATTGGAGTGAGGTACTTAAGTCATTAATTAATAGCAATGGAACTTTAGGGAAATTACTTAACCTCTTTAAATCCTATTTTCTTTACCCATAAAATGGGAATGATAATGTCTTCTCTATTTCATAGAACGCATTATTTCACTTTACAAATACTTATATGGTGTTTATTATGTTAGGCATTACTTCCAAATGCTTTATAAATATTATTTTATTTAATCCTCAAAGCAACCCAGTGAGCTAGATATGATTAATTACTATTATCCTCATTTTACAGATGAGGAGACTGGGATAGAGAGGTTAAGTACCTTGCCTCAGATCACCTATCTAACACATAGCAGAGTGGAGTTTAGATTAGATATACAGTATATCCACTCATACTCATTAAATATTAGAACTCATCTCAATCATCATCATTGGAGTGACTGAATTTAGTAGATGAATTTACTAGTAAGATTAAATTTACTAAAAGCAGAGATTGAAAAGACAATAGGTTAAGTAAAACAAAACAAAATTTAACAAAGAAATATTGAGTCCTTTGATTAGATTTACAAAAACCAGCCACATAAGTTGCCAAATTGTGCTACAGTTGCCAAAAAATACTAAAAAACAAACCTGGGCTGCATTAATAGTAATAAAGTAACATAGAATCAATAATCATTCACATATGGATTATTGATATACATACATTATTTACAATAACCAAGATATGGAAGCAACCTAAGTGCCTATCAATAGATGAATGGATAAGGAAAATGTGATTTATAGATGCAGCAGAATATTATGCAGCCATAAAAAAGGATGAGACCGTACTATTTGAGACAATATGGATGGACCTAGAGGATATTATGCTAAGTTAAATAAGTCAGACTGATAAAAACAAATATCATATGATTCCACTCAAAAATAGAATTTAAAAATGAATAAACAAAAAGCAGAATCAGGCCTATAAATACAGGGAACAAACTGAAAGTTGCCAGAAGGGAGGGTGATGGGAGGTTGGGCAAAATAGATTTAAGGGAGGGAGGATTTCAGGCTTCCAGTTACGGAATGAATAAGTAATGGGACTAAAAGGTACAGCATTAGGAGTACAGTGAATCGTATTGTAATAGTGGTATAACTGGACAGATGGTGGCTACCCTTGTGAACACAGTATAATGTATAAACTTGTCAAATCACTAAGTTATACACCTGAAACTAATGTAACATTGTGAGTCAACTATACTCAAATAATTTTTTAAAAGAGGCTCACTTTGATTCAAACATAAATACGTTGAAAACAAAAGGACAGAAAAAATATACCATTAAAATAGTAAGCAAAGGAGAATTGGTGTTGCTGAACTAAGATATTATATAATTTAAAATAAAAGCTGGTACTGGAGACAAAGAAGGATAGTTTATAAGGATAAAAAATCAATACATTAAGAAAATGTAACAGTTATTAACAGGTATGCACCTCAAAATACAGCCCCAAAATATATGAAGCAAAAACTAACAAAATTGAAAAAAGAAACAGAGAATTCAATAACAGTAGGTGACGTCAATGCTCCACTTTCAATAACAAATAGAAGTACTATATAGAAGACCAATAGGAAAATAAATGACTTGAACATTACGAACATCTGGAAAACAGTCCATCCAACAGATTTAGAATACACACTCTTCTCAAGTGCACAAGACAATCTCCATGATAAACCATATGTTAGGCCATAGAACAAATCTCAATAAACATAAAAGGATTTAAAGCTTACATAATGAAATGAAATAAAAAATCAATAACACAAGAAAATTTGGAATTCACAAGTGAAAGTTAAAAAAACTCTTAATCAGTGAAGAAAAATATCATAAAGTAGATACACTGAGATAAATAAAAATGAAAACACAGCTCATCAAAACATATATCGAGGATATACCTAGAATGGTGTATAAAGCAAAATTTATAGCTGTAAATGCTTATATTAAAAATAAAAATTTCATGGGATGCTTCGGTGGCTCAACCAGTTAAGCATTTGCCTTTGGCTCAGGTCATGATCCCAGGGTCCTGGAATCAAGTCCCACATTGGGCTCCTTGCTCAGCGGGGAGCCTGCTTCTCCCTCTGCCTGCAGGCTTCCCTGCTTGTGCTCTCTCTCTCTCACTTTCTGACAAATAAATAAATAAAACCTTAAAAAAAAATAAAGATTTCAAATTAATAACATAAACATCTAATTTAAGGTTCTAGAAGAGATGAGGAGATTAAAACACAAAATAGGGAGAAGAAAGAAAAGAATAGATATTAGAGTGTAAATTAATGAAACAGAATTTTTTAAAAATAGAAAAAATAAATAAAACTAAATGTTTTCTTTGAAAAGATCAACAAAATCAGCAAATCATTAGTTAGATTGACCAAAAAAAGAGAAAAAGGGGGAGAAAGGACTGAAACTGGTAAAATCAAAAGTAAAAGAGAAAACATTACTACCAACCTTACAGAAATAAAAAGAATTATAAGTGTATATTATAAACAAGGGTATACCAGCAAATTAGAAAGCCTAGATGAAATAGATTAATTTTTACAAAAACAAGAACTACCAAAATTGACTTAAAAAGAAATAGAAAATCTTATTACACCTATAACAAGAGACTGAATTAATAATCCAAAATACTACCCACAATTAAAAGCACAGGCCAATAAGTCTTTACTGGTAAATTTTATCAAACCTTTAGAAAATAATGAACACTAATCCTTCCCAAACTCCTAACCACAGAAAAGGACAAAACACATCCAAATTCGTTTTAGGAGTCCAGTATTATCTTGATACCCAAATCACAGATAACATAAGAAAAACACAGATCATTATCTGTTAATACACAGACATAAAAATCCTCAAGAAAATACTACTGCATTAAATCCAGCAAATACCAAAAAGAAATATATACCATCATTATATGCAATTTATTACAAGAATGCAAGGTTGGTTCAACTTCTGAAATCAATGTAATGCATCATATTAATAAAGACAAAAGCCACAAAAACAAAGATCTGATCATTAAACAGAGAAAAAACATTTGGCAAAATGAAATGTAATCATAAAAACAAAAAAACAAACTAGAACTATAAGGAAATTCCCTCAACTTAATAAAAGATACCTATGAAAAACTCAGTAATGGTTAATAGTGAAAGATGGAAAGCTTTCCGCTTAGCAAAACACTACTTCCACTCAACATTATATTGGAAGTTTTAGCCAGGGTGACTGACAAGAAAAAGAAAAAAAGAAGAAGGAGGAGGAGGAGGAGAAGGAGGAGGAAGAAGTGGGGAAGAAGAGGAGAAGAAAGAGGAGGAAGAAGAAAAGAAGAAAGAAATAAAGAAAGCATCAAAAAGAAAAAGCATCCAGGGACGCCTGGGTGGCTCAGTTGGTTAAGCGGCTGCCTTCGGCTCAGGTCATGATCCCAGCGTCCTGGGATCGAGTGCCACATCAGGCTCCTTGCTCGGCAGGGAGCCTGCTTCTCCCTCTGCCTCTGCCTGCCACTCTGTCTGCCTGTGCTTGCTTGCTCTCTCTCCCTCTCTCTCTGACATATAAATAAATTTTTTTAAAAATTAAAAAAAAAAAAAAAGATGAAGCATCCAGATTGAAATGGAAGCAGTCAAGCTATATATTTGCAGCAGATACCATCTTATATATAGAAAATCCTAAGGAAACAACAACAACAAAAAAAATTAGGACAAATAAACTAATATATTCAGCAATGATACAAAATTATAAGAAAAAATGTATCTGTAATAGTATCAAAAAGAAAAAAAATACTTAGGAATATATTTAACAAAATAAGTGTAAAACTTGTATTCTGGAAACAAGAAACCATTATTGAAAAAATTTAAGGAAGACTTAATAAACAGAAAGACATCCCATATTCATCTTTGGAATACCTACTATTGCTAAGATAATGATACTACTCAAATTGATCTACAGAGTCAACACAATCCCTATCAAAATCCCAGGTCCCAGGTACCTTTTTTTAAAAACAGACAAACTGATCTTAAAATTCTTAGGAATTTTAAAATTCTTAAAATTCTAAGGAACTCAGAATTTGAAACAATCTTGAAAAAAAAAAGTTGGAAGATCCCCCACTTCCCCATTCCAAACTTATTACAGAGCTACAGTAATCAAAAGAGTGTGGTACTGGCATATAAACAGACATATACATCAAAAGAATAGGATTAAAGAGTCAAGAAATAAAGACTTGTTTTTATGATCAACTGATTTTTTTGATAAGGGTACCAATATAATTCAAAGAATGAAAGGGAAGAATAGACTTTTCAATAAATTGTGCTATGATAACTGGATATTCCCATGCAAAAGAATAAAGTTACATTCCTATTTCACACCATATACAAAAATTAACTCAAAATGAATCAAAACCCCAAAATTATAAAAATATTAAAAGAAAATATGGGGTAAATATTTATTACCTTGGATTTGGAAATCTATCCTTAAATACGATCCCAGAAAGGTGAAAAACAAAAGAAAAAAATAAATTGGACCTCAAAAAATTAAAAAATTTGTACATCAAAAATATCATCAATAAAGTGAATAGACAACTTACAGAATGGGACAAAATATTTGCGAATCATATAATTGATAAGAAAATTGTATCCAGGATATGTAAGATTTCTAACAACTCAACGACAACAAAAAAAAATCCCATAAAAAACATGGCAAAGAATTTGAACAGACATTTCTCCAATAAAAGATATACCAAAAACCAATAAGCACATGAAAAGATGTTCAACATTGTTAGTTATTGGGGAAATGCAAATCAAAACCATAATGAGGTACCACTTCATATGCACCAGGATAATTATAATCAAACAAAGACAGACAATAACAAACACTGACAAGGATATAAAGAAACTGGAACTCTCATACCTTGCTGGTGGGAATGTAAAATGGTGTAGTCATTGTGGGGAACAGTTTGGGTTCCTCGAAAAGTTAAAAATAGAGTTACAGTATGATCCGGCAGTTCCATTCCTAGGTATATACCCAAGAGAACTGAAAACGTATTTTCACCCAAAAACTTTTACTCAAATGTTCATAGCAGAATTGTTCCTAATAGCCTAAAAGTAAAAATAATCCAAATGTCCATCATCTTGTGAATGGATAAATAAAATAGAATATATCCATACAATGGAATATTCAGCCATAAAAATGAATAAAATACTTATACATACTACAACATGGGTGATTTCTAAGTGAATGAAACCAGGCACAAAAGGCCAGATGTTGTATGATTCCATTTATATGAAATAGCCAAAATAGGCAAATTCATAGACACATAAAGATTAGTAGTTCCAAAGGCTAAAGAGAGAGTGTAATGAAGTATGGCCACTAACGGGTATGGCTTTCTTTTTGGAGTGACAAAAATATTCTGGAATTAGATAGTAGTGATGGTTACAACTCTCTGGATATCTAAAAAACCACGGACTGTACATTTTAAGAAGATTAAAAAACAAACTCTAAACAAAGGAAATAAAAGAAAGCCGAGCATGGTATCATACGAGTTAGATACGGAGAAATCAGAAATATTTAAGTCAGAGAAAAGAAAAGACTCATGAAAGACATGAACACTGCCTTGAGAACTTTAAAATCATGCAGAACTATATATATGTGTGTTGTACCGATATATTAACACATTTCTTTAATCACCTCTAAGGGTGGGTATATAAATGAGCTAAAGATGGCTCCTATCATATTGGGCCTACGTTATACTTCTTTACAGCGGACTCACAATTAGTTCAAACCCACTAAAGCCAAACTCGGATTTTTATTTATCAATCACTTCAAATATTGTCCAAATAAGCATATTTTTAGCCATTTGGGGTCTGCCTGCTTTCATACCTGCTAAACTGCATCCTAACCCTAGCTAGTCACAACTTAGACAAACGCTGATGCATTTTATAAAAAGATGCCAAGCCTCTGCAGCCCTTTCGAACTCTCTCCTCCAGACACTTCCCATCTTGAAACTGAGCAACATCACCTACACACATTACCTATGTCCCCTTTCTCCCAGGGGTTCTCCTGACTTCTCCTTTTGAGTGGTGACCCTGCCCTGCTGACTCTGGAAAGTCCGCTGTGAGGGATTTCTCTCATGTGACTGTCCAAGAGACACCCACATAAAGCACATTCTGTGTTCTTGTCACCTCACGGCCAAGTTTTTTCTTTGATCCGTCCCCAGATCCTTCAGCTCACCACAAAGGGGTTACTTCTACTGAATGAAACTACACTTTGGCTCAATATAAAAGAACATCTATTAGTAAAACATGGTCAAATACAAGTATGTGGTGAGTTCTCTGTCCTTACAAGTATTCACGCTTTCGTGGTTAAGCACTTACCAAAGATGTTCTGAAAAAACAAAAACAAAACCAAAAACTAGATTACATGGTTTGGACTAGAAGAATGTTGGTATGGCTCCCAATCTGATTTTAAAATTCTAGAAAATCATCCATTTTACCAGCTTTGTAAAAACTGGTATTTTACCAGTTATGTCCCTAGTACATCTAAGATTTTCAATTTAACTATAGACAGCAATTTGCTTTCCCACTGGAAAATGAAGATCAGATATCTGGAAAATGACAATGACTTCTTAATTTTTATCACAGAAATGAAGTATGATTCACCAATTATTGAAGTTGTTGTAAATAATGCTAAGCTTCATGAAGAAAATATAATGACTTCTTATAATTTGATAATACCAAACTGGATTTAAAGTTCCAATGATGGGGCACCTGGTTGGCTTAGTGGGATAAGCCTCTGCCTTTGGCTCAGGTCATGATCTCAGGGTCTTAGGATCGAGCCCCACATCCAGCTCTCTGCTCAGCAGGGAGCCTGCTTCCCCCTCTTTCTCTGCCTGCCTTTCTGCCTACTTCTGATCTCTCTGTCAAATAAATAAATAAAATCTTTTAATGTTCCAATGATAATAGGAAGAACTACATTTGGTAAGTGTAAAAAATAATGTGACCATATTAAATAAACCAATGATCAGTCATAAATGTTAATTATATCAATTTTTTCTTATATAAGAAAATCTGTATTTGGAGTTAAGAAAAGGAAGCAAATATGATCACAATGATCACTTTTTAACATAATGATTGTTAAACACTCACAATATATTTTAACATGAGAATAACCACATGAAGAAAATACTCAGTTATATACATAAAAACATATACTTAGTTTCCTATATAGAGCCTATGTCATTGCAGCAATTGAAGAAAGATATTCAGGGCTTTTCACAAATGAGAACCCTTTACTGTTGAATTAAAATTTGTTTCTTTATATACTTGAAAAGATTAACTGGACATTAGTAGATCACCACTTTAACATTTTTGAGCCTTCCCTCAGAGGAAAATTCCATTATTTAGTAATGAAGGGAAGATCCTCTTCCAATCCCACAATAAGATACAGCCAATCATAAAAGGAAGGAGGTAACAGTTCAAACTCTAAATCTTATATTTCATTTTAAGACTACGATGCCCATTTTTATTATAAAAAATCAGTAATGGAAACTTTTAGTGGTTTACAACAGAAAATGTGGCCTCCGTTTTGCGATCTACTCAACGTTCTAATTAGGCTAAATCTATTTTACAAAGTAAGGTGTAGGAAATAATTGATCATTGTACTAAGTACTTTTTAAATACCAAGTGTACATAAATGTTAACTAATAAGCTTAAGTACTACAAAAATTAGCTATTTAATAAAATATTGGATTTTCTTGGAGAACAAAGTACTCAGCAGCTGAAATCTATTTGCCCTGAGTTGTACATAGTTGTAATCATTACTCTTGCAGGATTTTAATAAGGTTGTTTAACTGAAGAAGTATTATCATAGCAACTCTGTAATACTAAGGATGTGAAGAAATACATGCAAAGCTATAGAAAATCAGTTTGCAAACAACCACTTCAGATTACCTCTTATCTTCTTTCTAGCACTGTACATGTCATATGCTTTATATTTTTGTCTATTTCTTTGAGGATATATCCTCTTAGAAACAAAAGAGATCTCCAGAACCTGTGCTTTTAATCTGGAACAGGCATCTCTATTGGCAGGGTAGGTTTTCAAGAATAGCTAATTTGAGTCTTCAATATTGCATTAGGCTCAGATAGTTAAAAAGCCAGAATCAACCAAACAGCAAATCCATATTTGTCTTTTATGCTTCATACTATACACTTATTAAAACTATATTAATATAAACATATGAAAAGCTTATGCTCTACAAAAAAGTTTCTAGAAATTGAGATTCCTTTTTAAAGCAAGGGTGAATATCAAGAAATATACAAGAAGTTTGCATAAATGTCTTTATTTTCAATTGCTACCTCAAAGATTCCCTTTTCTCCTCTGACACAATTCAAGGGCTACCCTACTCAGTTGTAGAACGTTACTGAGCTTGCTGTGAAGCCGGCAATGCTCCTTTTGCACTAACTGAACTGAAGGTCTTAACTAAGTTTCACTGGATTGATATTAAAAATATTTAGTGCCCTGTAGGGCATTGATCCCAAATCATCAGAACAAAGGCCACCACAGTACTAGAGCATGGGCCTGGAGAGCCCCTGCCAATCCAGAGGTCTTCTTTTCGTTACGGAGGTCCAGGGATTTCTGACCAGGGGCCAGGACACGGAGGTGTGGTGACTTAAGTATCTAAGTGGTTCTGAGAAGTGGCTACTTTCCCATATTAAAAAAGAAATTTCTTAGTGGCTTTAATACACAAGGCCAGAGTATCACCCTTCACAGAAGTAAGTCCCCACTTGATTCAAATAAAAAGTGGGAATTTAAGGGGTACCTAGGAGGCTCAATCCTTTGAGCCCAGGACTGTTTGATTTTTGGCTCAGGTTATGATCTCAGTGTCCTTGGGATCAAGCCATGCATCTGGCTCCATGCTCACTGCTGGGTGGGGAGTAGGCTTCTCTGCCTCTCTCTCCTTCTTCTCCTCCCCCTGCTCTCTCTCTAAAATAAATAAATCTTTTTTAAAAATTAAAAAAAAATTTTTTAATGGGAATTAAAATGCAAGGTGATAGGAGCTACCTTTATTCCTTTGTCCCTTGGCTTTATTTTTATAATGACACCACTTGGTCCAATTCAGGAAGCTTGAAATCCCCTCGGAATTTCATTACATCTTGTATGGTCTGATTTGGGTGTTTACTATTTGTCCCAGGGCAGGCACTGCCACCCTCGAACCCAGCTCCAGGATAATTTAGCATGAAAATAAAGTTGTTTACTTGCTACTACGACCACCCACTGCCTTCTGCTGAAGCTATCATACAGGCTGACTTATCCCTCCCTCCTCCAGTCTGTCTTAATTGGAGACTTCTTAAAGAGGTCACATTTTTATTTCAAATGTTAAACACCCTATTTGCAACAAAGAAAACGAGGCTTTGAACAGAATCCTGAGAATGCCTTCTCTTCAGAGGCACACCTTGTGCCTAGGGGAGATTTACAGTGAGCGCAGGGTTAGAATGTCAGCCTTTCTGCAAGCAAGTTCAATCTCCAGACTATGCACAGATGTTACCTCTTCTGTGAAAGATTCCCCATCTCACCTGGAGAGAGTTTATTTTCTCTTTGCCTTTTGGTCACATTTCTATTATATTTCTTGCAATACTCGTAAGTCCCTGGCAACTAAATATTTGTTGAGTGAATTAGTGAGTGAATAAATTAATGAATGAAAGACCCTGAAGTCCAGGAAATAAAAATACAAAGATGAGCACATGTATATAAAAGCATATAGTCTTATACAGGAAGACACTGAAAGAAAGAAAGGAGGTTGAATCCTAGCAAAGGTAGAAGAAAGGTCATCAACAGACACCAAGATTCAGATCTTAATCCTGAAACTACTGTCCTGTCTCCAAGGCAACCTATTCTTAGAAAACCTTTAGGAAATAAGAAAGTTTGACTTCCCTGTCAATACAGCCCTCCTTGAAGTATAAACATGAAAAAGCTTCCCTTCCTGCACCTTCTCTATCATCCCCACTTCTGATCCTGGCCCTAATCCTTTTAAAATTAGTATACGAAACTGGCCAATAGGCTAAGTCAAGAAAATGGTGTTGCTGCTCTACAAATAGCACCTTCAACACTATGCTCACATGTAAAAGGGCAGGTTAAAGAGAAGTGAAAAAAAGAGAGCAATTCAGAGGAATTTTGACGGATTCAGATAAGGAAATCTTATTCAGATAAGAAGAGAAAAGGGATCCAAGGGTGCTGTTAATCCATTGCTCCAACTGTCTTCTACTGTCACTCTGCCAACAAAATTTTATGGCCACTACTCCATCTTATTAAAAAAATATTGAATTTTACTAAAAAGCATTAATTCCTGGATATTCACAATACATAGCTATTGATTTTTCCAAGTTAGGGTCAACCCAGTTAAGATAAAGCCTGTTCTAATGCATCCTTTTGTCAGGTAGGTCTGGATATAGTTCATTAGCTAAACAGGAAAATTCAGCCTCTATCACCTTATAGTTCAAAATTATTCAACTTTTATTGTCACCAGGATCATCTTTGCAACAAGTCAAACTACTTCCACAAATCAGGCAAGACAGATTTCCATGGTATTATTCCATAGGCAAAATTGCCAGATGAAGTTGGCAAGTACAGCTTTCCTTTGGTCTTGCCAGAAAATGTCACCAGTTTGATTTCACTGGACCCTGGGGTGGCTGCAACTTCTATGGGCTCATAACATTCCTTTCTACGGTTGTCCTTATCCTAACCACCAAAGCCTGTGTCTATGTTACTTTATCTGGAGAAAAGATTTTGCAGATGTGATTAAGGATACTGAGATGAGGTTTATCCTAGATTATCCAAGTGGGCCCCAATATAATCACATGTTCCTTACAAGGGAGAGGCAGGAGGGATAGAGTCAGAGACAGACGTGTGACCAGAGAAATGGGAGTTGGTATAATGCTAGACAGGGTTAACAAGAAAGGAACGTAGGAAGCCTGAAGAAGCTGGAAAATGCAAGTGAAAAGATTCTTTCCTAACATCTCCAGAAGGAACTAGTCCTGTTAACGTCTTGCCTTTAGACCAGTGAGACTGATTTCAGAATTCTGACCTCTGGAATGGTAAAATGATAAATTTGTGTTAAGTTACTTAGCAAGAGGAAATTAACGCAGCTGTTCACAGACATTTAGAATTGGAATGTCAACAGTGAAATAATGAGAAACATCAGGATTCGGGTTGATTGGTTTTCTTTAGCTCCAAGAAAGAATTTAACATTTTATAAATTAAATAGCTGCCTGACAAGAGTGAATCTTCGAAGCAAGCTTCAAGTGCCCTGAAGAGCCCTGTAATTGAAGCTTCTTTTTTTTTTTTACATAACACATCCTGGTCCCCCAGATTTATACCCTGAAATGTGGGGCTCTCCTGTCAATGAGGGTGAGGAGATCGTGTATATTGAATTAAAGAAGAGAGAACTTTTTTTGTGCACTCCAATAACAATCTGCTTTTAGCTCCACCAGCAAAGATAGGCATTGAGTTTCTATTTCCTTGGCAATATGGAATGCTAGGGAGGGCCAACAGCATTTCCCCCATTAACTTTATCCCCCAGTGTACTACATTTTTAGCCATTAATATTATAACATGTTTATGCAAAATTTTGACACTTATTAATGAGATTATAAACTTGTTTTTTTTTTTCTTAGTATATGGGTAGTATATAACATTGTCTTCCTTCCATCCTTCTGAAAATATCATTTCTCTTTTTTTTTTTTTCTAAAATATAGGCTTTCTACCTAAGAGTTTCAGGAGTCAGCCAACACCTCTTTCTACTCACTTGAAACATGAAAAGGATATAATCGACTCATACATCACAATTTTGAAGAATAAAGAAGTCAGAGAATAAAAAAAATTCAGGAAAATAATCTTTTAACATAGAACAATCCAGAGAATAGAATTCGGAGAGCTGCATTAACTCTTTCTCAGCTTTCAGGCAGCACAGGCCCAAAGCTCTAAATGGTAGCCAAGAAGTGTGCAAAGAGAAGACATGCATATAGCACAAGAGGCACAACAGTCCTTCACCAGACATTTGGACTGAAGGCTTGGTCCAGAAGGGCCCACAAAAATGTTGACTATTGATAGTGATGGCAGTGGGGACAACATGACAGAATGAATAAAGACCACACTTCTCACACTGGCACTGCCTCTAACAGACTGCATGACTACCATCAGGTGATTCAGCTTTTCCATCTGTAAAATTATAACTGGACCATATAATGACCAACATTATTTTCAATTTCAAAGTGCTGTAATTCTGCTGAAAAGTTCAAAATGCTATATAGAAAGATATGGAAATACTGGGAAAATATAACACATGAATGCATTATTAAAATATGTAGCCTATACCATTATCTGTACTCTATAAAGCATGTCTTCCAATTTTCTAAACAGTCCATTATTTAGAAAAAAAAATTCAAATATTTTTGAACTCATAACAGATGCCAAATGCAAAATGATGGAGACAGAAATGTTGGCTTTCACAATGATGATGATAGGATTAATTATTACCAATAACGCAATAGACTCTGGTCGCCCCCCCAAACACATACACATTTTAATTCCTGGAACCTACGAATGTTACCTTACATGGTAAAAGGGACTCAGCACATGCCACTAAATTGAGGGCCTGGACACAGGTAGATTATCCTGGATTATCAGAATGGGTCTAATATAATCATATAGATTCCCAAAAGTGGAGAACATTTTCTGGCTGGGGTCAGTGGGAGGTGTGACTATGAGCAAAGGGTGAGAGAGCCGCTACCATGCTAGCTTGGAAGATGAAGGGAGAGGACCATGAACCCAGAAATGTGGAAGGCCTCGAGAAGATAGAAGAGACAGAGGAGCTAGGAAAGGCTCCCAGAGCCTCCAAAAAAGAATGCACCTAGCCCAGTGAGACCTGTATTAGACTTCTAACTACAGAATCATAAGATTATAATTTATGTTGTTTTAAGCCACTGAATTTGTGGTTATTTGTTATAACACCAATAGAAAACTAAGGAACTAGATATGTTAAATACTTCACAAGCATCTCAGTTAATCCTCAACACAACCCTGTGAGGTTGGAATTATGATTAAAAATAAGACAACTGGGTCTTATGCAGATTGTGTAATTTTTCTAAGATTACGCAATTTATGAAAATCAAGCCAGGATTTGAACTTATGTATATCTGAGTCATCTGTGTTCTTAATCTGATGTTCCATGCTTTTCCCTTCCTGTGGTAGGTCCCTTGGAGGATACCAGAAGAGAGACTCTAGGTCTTTCATTATCTGTTGAAATAAACGGGTTCAAGTTCTGTAACTCAAAGCTCTGGTCTATTTTCTTCATTTTTTCAGGAATTTCCCCCAACATGAAGTCTCTATAGGCAACAGAACAAAAAAGGATGAATTCAGCCTTGTCTTCAGAGATGCAATACCCTGGATATTTGTCAAATTGCATTTTGATTTCTTTTCTTACCTAGATGACCCATAGGAAGAGTGGAATGCCTTACAGAAAGACCCAAGAAATCTATCGGGAACCCATGCACCTGAAGAAAGTTGGACAAGTTAAATGTACATCTGAGAACACTTACAAAACAAAACACTATCTTGTGTGCTCGATTCCATTTTTTTAATAAAAGTTATTTTTAAGATTACTAATTCTTTCAGATGTACAAAAGAAGAAAGTTTACTTATAATGAACACTTATAATTTTCAGGTGCTAGGAATAATTTTTAAATCTATGTTAAGGTCGTTTTGCCTCTGGAGAGAATGTGGGTTGGAGACTTTTACTCTGTCAGGTGATTTTATGAGCATTAAAGCTAACATTGAATAAAGTCATATCCAATTATTTTGTCTTCCCAGAACAATATTTCTCTGTTCAAAATAAAGTAATTATGAGAGCACCCAGAAGCATGAGAGCCTTGAAAGAACTTAAAATATGGCTATTGAAACTCTTAGGGATAATTTGGTGAAAAGTAACTCTCATCACACATTGCATATATAAGCACAGCCTTGCTAAATCCATTTAGGAGTGTTTTGGGTCAGCAGCTCAGCCCCAGGATTGAGACTTTAGGTAGGCTACATTAAAACTCCACTTTCCTCATTATCTCATTATGCCTTCTGCTCAGTATGCTCTAGAAGCAGCACAAACTGCACATAGAGTCTTAATCCAACACTTTTCTAGACACTGTATCATTGCCCCCCCCACCTACCTTCCACACAACTTCACCCTACAAATGTGTTGCTGCCCAATGCTAAAATGGATTGTGATATCCTCTACGGGTCTTCTAGAATAGAATCAGTTAGTTGGGCTATCTCTGCTGTGGTTTCTCTATCTCTAAAACAAAGAAAGCCCTTATTAAGACATCTGATATAGGTAAAGTACAAACTATGGTGAAAGCCAACAGAAGCCAGCAAATTTTGATCTTCCCAATGTAAATATAGCTAATACTAATGACTTCCAAAAAAAAGCAACAAGAAAAATAAGCAGATTTATAACATCATTAGTATATTTGGATTATTAATGGTCATAAATTATAACAATTATAAGACGGGAGCTAATATTGTTTCATGTTTAAATACAAATCTTTTACTTCTTTCCTTTGCAATAGTTTAATCTGGCTTATGTTCAAATTTGTGATTCATAAAAATACAAATGACCACATTACAGGATTATGAGAAATACGGATCTTTTCCAGACTTAGGCTTTGGATTCACAAAGGGTACTCTTGTTGCCTGATTTCACAAGAGATCAAAGTACTACAAAGAAGTCTTTAACTTTTCTTCTATGACAGAAGTCAGAAATCTTGTCAAAAGACTTGCCACACAGTAAGATGGGCAAGGAAAAGGCTTCCGTCAGAGAGAGGCTTAGTAGAGTTCCCACTGGTCAGCCAGCAGGAGGGTCCTTTTTGTCTCTGTTTGCATAATGCTGCCTGACAGGACCACTGAGGGATAGGTTAGAAGGTTTGCTGTGGCAATACAGGACAGATGGAGTCTGTCCTTATTTACCTGGCAAATACAGACACTGGCTTCCATCTCAAGACAGGGTTAAGTATAGCTAATTGCATTCATTTCAAAGAATGTAGGTGCATTACTTGAATGTAATAACTATGAATAGAACTAGCATTTCTAGTCACTGATGGTATAAAGGCTTCATGTTTAGATATTTGCTTTTTAATATAAAGCTTTTGTAATGTTTTATCTTGAATGGAATAAACCATAAAAGACAGGTGGAGAATGAGATTCTGCAACCCTTTTTTAAAAAATCAAGATAAAAAATAAAATAAATAAAATTTTAAAAATCAAGATAATTAGTTAATTTCATCTCCAGCCCCAACAAAATAACACCAAAAAACAAAACAAAACAAAACCTACTGCCAGTGAATCCTCCATGTCTTCATATTTTGAGATCTACTTTAAATTTAATGTTGCACAATATGAAGAGTATTTTCAGCTGCTTGAACCTTTAAAGCAATGAGTTCTGGTGAACGTCTCTTTTGAAAAGAATGCCAAGCACAGAGCAATAATGGAAATTCAGATACTAAGGAAGGAAGGCAAATGTGACCTAGTAGCTTCAGATTAGTGTAGGAGGTCTGAGTTATAGTCCAGCTCCTATAACTAGATATGCATAATGATCTTAAGTAAAACAACTAATTTAATAGCAAATCCCTCTTCTGTGAAATGATAATATATTTTTTTTCTATTTCTCAGGATGGTGATGACAATTTTCAATGCTCCTAAGTCTATAGAGCTTATGTACCTTCTAGCAAGACAAATAATTATCTGCTAGGAGTAATATAAGTTAAACAGTGGTTTTTTAAAAAATAGTCCATAAAACACCTGCCTAAGAATTGTCATGGGTGCTTGTCAAGCTTTCTGGGACACATTTAGATCTATTCAATTCAAAATATCTTGGGAATTAAGACCAGGGATTTGAACTATTCAAAATCAACCTTAGATGATTTTTATGCATTCTAAATTTTAGAAATGACTCAACAAGGTTTTGATAAATCAGGGATGTCTAGTAAGATCACCAACTCAAGGATTCTATGACCAAATTCAAACCATATACCAAGTAAGTCATATGTGTAAAATTTGTAATATCATCTATGTAATATCATAAAAGCATTGAATTATGCTAACAGATTTAGGCAATTTAATATCTTCATAAGAACATATAGATAGAGGTGCCTGGGTGGCTCAGATGGTTAATTAAGCATCTGCCTTTGGCTCGGGTCATGATCCCAGGGTTCTGGGATCAAGCTCTACATCTGGGCTCCCTGTTTTGCAGAGAGCCTGCTTCTCCCTCTTCCTCTGCCTGCTGCTTCCTCCCCAACTCTCTGTCAAATAAATAAATAAAATATTTTTAAAAAGGAAAAAAAGAACATACAGATAGTAATGGATGTAGCCAAAACAGGTATTTTATATTCAATTTAAGTGAGTTGAACAAAATTAAATGAATCAGGAATCTTATCAGATTTTAGTCTTCTGTTCACTCTCTTCCTCCTCCAATTAGGCCAAAATTTAGAAGCCAGAGTCATAATTTTCTTTACTTCTCAAAACGCCTAAACATCAAAAGCAGGCATTTAAGGGAAGGGGAGGAATCAGAAAGTAGATCATTCATATGCTTAGATTTTCATTTTTTGTGTGTTTTGTTTTTGTTGTTGTTGTTTCAGAAAACATATTAAGGATGGACTGAACTTTGGATAAATGCCAGTTAAGCATCTGCCTTCAGCTCAGGTCATGATCCAGGGTCCTGGGATGGAGTCCCACATTGGGCTTCCTGCTCAATGGGGAGCCTGCTTCTCTCTCTTTGCCCTGACCCCTCTTGTCAGCTTGTGTTCTCTCTCTCAAATAAATATATAAATAAATCTTTTTTAAAAAATGCTGGTTTATGAAGGGTTTGGTTTCTTTATGTTAAAAAGAACAAAGGAATTTCCACTGCTGGTAATATGGTGGCCCAGATATTCTGGTGGGCACTCCCACTTCAAGTGACTCCTCAATAAAATGCATCTGTTTTCTTTCTTCTTTCCTTGATTCCCTTCATTTGGATTCATTTTTTATTATTTCAGTGTTCCTCTTTGTTACCTTCATGGTTATTCATCCTTTTACTATTACTTCAGATGGTTCCGTAGAGATGACAATATCCATTCTCAATTTATCAAAATCTAATATAAATTTTCTTCCTAGACAATGCATGAACATTAAAATAGACAAGTAAGTTCCCTTACAATTTATATTCTAGCATATAGTTATAGCCCATTATTGCTGTTGGTTAGTACACTCAATATTCTTTTATATCTACCCATACGCAATCTTGCTCGGCTTCAATTTTTCCTGTCGTCTCCAGACTCCCATTTGGAATCGTTTTCCTTCTGCCTGAAAAATACTTGTTAGTATTTTCTTTTAGTGTTGCTCTGATGATGAATTTTGCCATTGCTGGTCTGAGAATGTGTTTATTTTACCTCATTTATGAAAGATGTAACATTCTAAGCCAGCACTTACTTTCTTTCGGCATTTTGAAGATGTCATTACATTGTCTTTTGGCTTCCACCTTGTATGATAAAAAGTCTACTGTCATTCTTGCTGTAGGCTCCTGTGATAATGTTTATTTCTCTGGCTGCTTTTAGGATTTTGTCTTTGCATTTGGATTTTCCCATTATACTATTATATGTATAGTTGCAGTTTTTTGTTTATCTTACTTAAGGTTGATGGTACTTCCCAAAAATCTGTGATTTGATGTTTCTCATCAGTATTCTCAGCCACTATTCCTTCAAATATTGTTTTTGGTCCATTCTGTCTCTCCTCTTCCTCCAGGGCTTCAACTGCACCTGTGTCGTACATTCTCATTGTATTCTCTGTTTCTTAAGCTCTTTTCTACATAGCTCCTCTTTTGTCTCTCCACTTGACAGATGGATCTATATAAATCCACCTGATTTGCAAAACACAGGGATCAACTGAATATACATATGGAGACAAGGTACTTTATCCCAACTTACACCTACATAAATATCAATTCCATGTGGATGAAACAAATAATAAATCTTTTAAAGATAATAGAGAAGAAGGTCTTTATGACCTTAAATCTTAAGCAAAGATTTCTTAGTCACAATAAAAAACAGTGACTATAAAGAAAAAGTGATACACTGGACTTTATTAAAACTAAAACCTTATTTTCTCCACAAAGATATTACTAGCAGAGTGAAAAGACAGACTGTACAAGCAAAGAAAATATTTTAATACCAGAATTTGACAAAGGACATATATCCTGAATATAAAACAAATTTCTATAAATCAAAATAAAAAGAAAACACAATTTGGAAAAAATATTAAAAGACTTAAATATGAACTTCAAAAAAAAGGATATCCAAATGTCCAGTAAATATAAAAAAAGGCATCAACTTCCTTAGTTTTCAGGGAACTGATAAATAAAATGAAAATAAAGGGACCCCTGAGTGGCTCAGTCAGTGAAACATCCAACTCCTGATTTTGGCTCAGGTCATGATCTTAGGGTTGTGAGATCAAACCCTGTGTCAGGCTCTGCACTGGGGGTGGAGACTGCTTTAAATTCTCTCTCCCTCTCTCTCCCTACCCCTAAAAAATGGTTAATAAACAAAAATGAAAAAATAAAGAATTTAAAAAATGAAGATTAAAATCATAATGAGACAGCACTATGTAATATCAGATAGGCTAAAATTAAAATTGACATCATGTGTTGGCAAGCATGTACAGAAAATTTTATATTCATATATGGCTGGTAGAAGAATATATTGATCAAATCACTTTAGAAAACTCTTTGACAATATCTACTGCAGAGGGACAATCCTTACCTTAGGATCCAGCAATTCCACATCTAATCGTATAAATACATATACACCAAAAGATGTATATGAGAAAGTTCATAGCTATATGATTCATAGTAGCCAAAACTCCAATGTCCGTATTAGAATGGATAGATTATGGTATATTCATATAATAGAATACTAAATAAAAATTAAAATAAACTGCTATTGCTATGCATAACACGGATGCATCTCATATTACAAACTTTTATACAAAAGAAGTCAGACACAAAAGGCTGCAATTTATAACATTCAAAAAAGGAAAATTTATCTATGGTGTTATAAAAATGGTTACCCCTGGGATAAGGAAATAGTGTTGACTGGGGAACACAAGGAAGACTTTTGGGAAGCTAATAATATTATGTATCTTGATCTAGGTGATGATTTACATGAGTGTGTTCATTTTGTAAAAACTGCTAAAAAACTTTTTGGGTGTCAAAAGTAATTTGTGTAGTTTACTGCATATATGGTATGTTTACAGTAAAAGAATTTTGAAAGCTAAACAATAAATTTTAAAGTCAAAAATTTTAACACATTTTCAAAGTTAACAAATGTTGTCAAGGAT
Organism: Mellivora capensis; assembly: GCA_004024625.1. Taxonomy (NCBI): domain Eukaryota; kingdom Metazoa; phylum Chordata; class Mammalia; order Carnivora; family Mustelidae; genus Mellivora; species Mellivora capensis. Next base: position 35,266 of record PISX010002513.1, on the reverse strand, counting down.
TGCTAAGATATCATTTTGGGAAGTGGTTCTACTTCCATTTGAAAAAGATGTCAAATGCTATATTTTCAGAAAATATTCTGTATAAGAATTTATGTATCTACAGAACCCTTATAGTTATAAATTACTTACATTTTCCATGTACATAATTTTTAACATGCTATTATAAGAAAAAATATACAATGAATAATATTATTTAGGATGCTTTTAGCTAATATTTAGAATGCTTTTATTATTCAGGATGTTTTTAGTTATATCAGAAAATTCTGACTCAACTAAATGCCACCACTAAGGAATTTATTATTGTACAAAAGAAGCCAAGAGGTTGGCAATTCCAATGTTAGTTAATTCAATGCCTTAACATCTCTTCAAGGACCCACGTTTGCTGCATCTTACTGTTTTGCCATCTCTATGTGTCAATTTTGTCTTGAAACTTCTGACTTAATGATCACAAGAAGGCTACAACAGTTCCAAGCATCACAATGTTCAGAAGCAAAAAGACCTTTTCTATTTTAGAACAAATAGAACATTTCTCAGAATCCCTTCAGCAGACTTTCCCTCTTGTCTCATTAGTTATTGCTTTAGAACATCCCCTTACTTAAACCAGTTACTGGCAAGGGGAATAGATGAGTGCACCAAATTTAGTAAGATTTATCAGGACCTAACCCTTGGTCTCTAACGGTAAGCAGATACCTGAAAGAATCAGAATTCTGTTAAGAAGGAAGAGGAAGAGAAGTAGGGAAATGGTTGTTGCTGAGGAAACCGGAAGTATCTAATAACAGATGACTGAATCACAATAAAGGAAGCATAACATAAATGGTTTTAGGTATCATTCAAAATATCTGTAATGCTATTAGTTTTTAAATATTCTCTCTGGTTCTATTATCTATGTATTTTTTATCTTGCAAGAATCGTAAAGAATTCAAATGTAAAAGCTCAAGTGAATAGATGAGTGTATCCACATTTTTTTGTCTTACTTGTACAGGATAGGTAAACAAGCTAAATACAACAATTCATTTTTAAAAAAATTTTTGCCTGTTTAACTATTTGAGTAAATATACATATAGCTACATCACCCATATCTTTTGCAGTAACAGCACTATGACAATTATCCACGTTCACATTTAATAATAGTCCTGACACAACTAGTAAATGGTGGAATCATTTAGCCATACTGACTACTGGCAACTTTAAAAGACTATTAAGGGGCGCCTGGGTGGCTCAGTGGGTTAAAGCCTCTGCCTTCGGCTCAGGTCATGATCCCAGGGTCCTGGGATGGAGCGCCTCATGGGCTCTCTGCTCAGCAGGGAGCCTCCTTCCTCCTCTCTCTCTCTGCCTGCCTCTCTGCCTAGTTGTGATCTCTGTCTGTCAAATAAATAAATAAAATCTTTTAAAAAAAAAGACTATTAAAAGGGCACCCATATAAAAAACCAATTCCTGATACATATCAAGATTTTTTTTTTTTAAACAACATAATGACTTGGTCTCAGAGAAGCAAACTTGACACAACCAAGGTACTGGGTTATCAATAAACTGTAAACAAAATGATAACAACTGATCTAGAAGTTTCAAGAAAATAACAATAGACCTTATTAGAATAGCCTTCCTTCAGACTCTCTGCAACTCCCTGGACAGTGAGAGGAAGTAATTATCTAGAGAGAAGATCTTAGTTACTGGACAAAACACCAACAAGGTTAAACTCCTGTGTTTAATAACTGTAACAGTGGAAAATTTTATCCTAACAGATTATCTAGGAAATATTCCAGTTACCACACTGAGATATTTTAGGTCAGATTCATGAACAACATTAAAAAGTCAACAAGTTATCTATAAAAACAATATTCCATCACTTATAACATCAAAAAAAGGAACTGTTATTACATTACCTTGCAAACCCAGACATTTCTATTCCTATGCAAAAAGCTATTAGTGAGTAATGAAATATTAATAGCAAGAATGTAGTTGTATTTTTGGCATCGAACCAAGTTTTAACCATTAGTAAATCATGTATTTATGCCCAAAAAATCCAAATAATAGTATTCATTTGCTCTCTCTCTTTAGTACTAGCTCAAGAGTTTGTGTTGGATTAGTCTATAAACATAACACTGCAAAAATCTGTAGACTGCACTTACAATAAGTGCATTATTTGTAACACTTGCGGGCCTCCAGTATCCTGGAGGTTTGTGTAACATTCTCTTTAAAAATAACGTGGAGAGGGCACCTGGGTGGCTCAGTGGGTTAAAGCCTCTGCCTTCTGCTCAGGTCATGATCTCAGGGTCCTGGGATCGAGCCCCGCATCAGGCTCTCTACTTAGCAGGGAGCCTGCTCTACCTGGCCCCCCACCCCTGCCTGCCACTCTGCATACTTGTGATCTCTGTCTGTCAAATAAATAAATAAATAAAATCTTTAAAAAAAAATAACTTGGAGAAAAATTAAGTAAAAAATGGAAGATTTCATGGAGCTTTTTTATCTAGCCAGTTGTTCATAATCTGAGAGATCCTTTTGTTCTGACCTTTCCTAAACCTCACACTGATTCCTGCCCATTCCCTGACTTGCACATCCGTAATAAGGGTACACTTGATTTTGGCTTTTTACAAATTTGAAAGCTTAGTATGGAAAAATCAAATATATAAAAGCAGGGAGTCAAAAATCTCCTTTTGTATATACTTGTCTTGTGTTGTGCTTTTCGCATCTAGTATCTATTTTATTCTTACAAGAACTTCATGTAGTAGTAAAGGAGGTAAATCTACGCCGCTTGATAAGGAGAACTAGGTCACACAGAAGGTGAACGTCTGAGATGATCCAGCTACTCAGAAACAGACATACCTGAAATCCAGATCTGACCTAAGGTTCAAGTTCAGACCTCGCTTCCTTCAGATACCATATTTTTTGCATAATATGAGAAATGGAACTCCTTATTTAAAACTGAAACTGACCTGGCACAACAGCTCTGTACTTCTCAGAACTCCTGATGTCAATTCTGTTGTCAGATGTATCAAAGCTTCACAATGACAGAAGACTGAGCAAAGTAGGGAAGGGTGTGTTTCCAGTAAGAAAAAATTGATAATTAGAGATTTTGAGTAAATGGCAATAATAGAATCAGCTGACAATGAGCTCCATTTTGGAATCTTATTTTAGTATTTCTTCCAAATTCTTCTCATAATACACTCCCTATTTAAATTCATAAAAATGTCTTGCTAGCCACAAAATGATTAGTTTAATACCTAAACTTTGGGGGTGTTGTTATTGTGATGATTAGCTAAAACTTGAAATAAATCTATTTCTAGTTGTCATTATATACAAGTAGCCGATTTTGCCTTTCAATAATTCCATTTTAGCTTTTTATAGATAAAATACTCCCTTTTGAATTCTAGTAGGAAACCATTCTCCTTAGAATGTTTTTATAAATGGATTTATATTTATATATTTATAAATGGAAATTTATAAATTTCCTCCACAGGAACCATATTATATTTGAACCACAATGTATAGGTTTAAAAAAAAAAAAAGGCAGCACTTGAGGAACCCCGCCAAGATCCAGGGAGCAGGCTGTCTCTGGGCTGTCTATACTTGGCCTGGGACACTTGAAACTAAACCCAAGTGACATAAAATAAGAAGCATTCCCAGTGATTTTCTTTCTGTCAAAGCTCCAGGAAATCACCCCATAATTAGAGAGTTGGTGCTATCTTCTCTTAGCAAAAATGAACAACCATCATGTGCTTTCAGAGTAAAATGTTTTGATATATAACTTCTGCTTATATGCTTAGTTAACATGTCTTCAGCCAATTCTCAATTTGGAGGGAATTTAGAAACTAGTAAATAATTGTTCTTTTCTTCTTCAGTGGAAATCAATTTTCAGTCATTTATTCTCCCTTCTTTATTGTCTCATGCCCAGTGACTTAGTTACAGTGAGATAAGTACCTCACTACAGCACGCACATCCTACATGGGGATGAGCTCCAGAGTGACCTGCAGTCAAATGTTATATAATTAAAACTAAGACAATCTGCCCTAAAAAACAGTATGTAGATATGTATACACACCTATGTAAGGTAATTCTTTCACATATTAAACTTAAGAACCACTGGGATACTTAAAAAAGAACCAAGAGAAGGGCTATCCACTGACATGTGACCATTCAAACCATTCTGCATTTAAGACAACTACTAACTCCCTAGCTGATAGGCAATGGGTAGAAATTGCTGATGTGTTCCTCATTGCCCACAGTATTTATTCCATTCTCTTTGGATATGAGGCCTCCAAAACCTCAAGGAATATCAAGTGTGATTTTTATTGTTATGGGAATCAGAGAAAATGGAAAAGTCACATGGGAAAGAGTTACGTTCTAATGCTAAATTTAAGTTAAAAAATACAACCAACTGAACATCAACATTCCTTGAGTGCCTTTCATCTGGAAGGCCCTATGACCCTACAGATACTAAGAAAGTGAAGTTCCCTTTGCCAGGTTTCTCTAAACATGCTCTCAAATGCCCAGTTCATCCTCAAGAGCCCAGTTATTGTCAGGAAAGGATTAATAACTCAGGCATCTCATCTTTCCTCTGCTGCTCTTAGCCATCTTTAGAAGTTTATGCTGGGGGAAACCTAAAATGTACTAAAACCATTCTTAACATGGAGAGTAACTACCCTTCCTTTGTGGTAAATAGATGTTATTTCTAGGATTAGCACTGATTTTTTTTTTAAGTTATAAAGAGAAATACTAAACATTGAAAATTAATTTTACTTATTTATTTAAGGTTTTATCTATTTATTGTTTGAGAGAGAGAGAGAGTACACATGCAGGGAGGAGGAGAGGGAGTGGGAGGGAGAGAGAAAGAGAGAACCAAACCAGACTCTGAACTGAGCACAGAGTCTAACACCAGGCTCAATCTCCTGACCCTCAGATCATGACCTGAGCTGAAATCAAGAGTCAGACATTTAACTGACTGAGCCACCCTGGTGCCCTGAAAATTAATTTTAAATTTAAATGTTCTCTTTGAAGTTAAATAGACTTATATAGTTAGAAGAAAGATGAGAAGAGAGCCAGCATGGTATGATAGAATAATGAATGAAAGAAAGAAAATACAGCCAAATTTCTCCAGGTCAGAAAGTAACTTTTAGTACTTTCTGGGTTCCAAGTGCCTAACCACCCAAATACAATGCCTGGTGCCTTGCAGGTTTTCAATAAATATTTGCTATACTTGGCTGTTGAGTTTTAGGTCTATAAAACAGACACCAGACAAGCTATGTTTAAGTAAAATTCCAGCTCTAATATTCTTGCCCAATCTAATTTCCAGGAAACCAACACTACAGGGTATAAACTATGGAAAAAAGCGTCATAGTTCTACTTTAAGAAACACCATCAATTTCATCAACTTGGTGAATTTCACCAATTTTCCCATTTTCTATCTTTTATCTTTACTGAAGTCTGTTTTTGCCAAAATGGGTTTCATGACATAATCCAGCCAGTTAACATTGGCAATGGTTCCCAAACCTGTTAGCACATGAGAATCACTGAAATCTGTTTCCCTCTCCAGATTTACTAAATTTGAATCTCCAGTGGTAGGACCCCAGAAATACATTTGCCTAAGTCCCCCTATGTGATTTTGATAAACATAGTCTACAAACCTCTTTTTTTTTTTAAAGGTTTTTACTTATTTATTTGACAGAGATCACAAGTAGGCAGAGAGGCAGGCAGAGAGAGAAGGAAGCAAGCTCCCCGCCAAGCAGAGAGCCCAACGTGGGGCTCGATCCCAGGACCCTGGGATCACGACCCGAGCCCAAGGCAGAGGCTTTAACCTACTGAGCCACCCAGGCGCCCCTCTACAAACCTCTTTTAAGTTTAAAACATCAGAACTATATGGATATATATTTTCTTCTTGGATCTCATATGTTAACAAAGGACTTTTTCCTTTATTTTTTGACTCCATTTTTTGTTTTTATATTGATTTGTTTTAACCTTTTACTATAGACTATTTCAAACATCACAAAATAGGGCAAATAGTAAACCACCATGTACTTTTCAATAATGATAGATTCACTGCTAGTCTTAATCTATACTGCCACTCTCACATATGATTTTGAACCAAATCCCACAGAGAGCAAAGGATCTTTTTTGAACCATGATAAGATGGGTTCTTCTCAAAATAATGACATATCTTAACTGTAGAACCTGCATGACCAAAGTTTCTACCCTGGGGTGCAGAGCCTGGGATGAAACAGGCCAGATATACTGATGAAAGCCATAGGTAGTGGTGGTAATTCCTCTTTTAAGTCATTGCTTTCAGCCTTTCTTATAGTTCATTTTACCCCCCCCACACACACATTTTAATATGCTACCACATCTCATGGAGTAACAATCAACCAGTCTGTTTTTCTACTCTGGGTTCATAAACAGAATTCTCTTGTTCATCTTTACCCCTAATAATGATAAAGCTTATATAGATGTGAACCAGTACATCACACCAAAACAATACTAATTGGTAGAAAAGTGTGACATTTATCTAAGTAACTTGAGTGCTACAATTAAGTAAGCAAAGAAAAAAATTACTGGGGTATGACTAAATGTGTCAATACCATATTCTCAGAAAAGATGGTCTTCTCTTTCTTTTTTACCCTTTTCTGTCACAGATCTGAAAACACTATTAAGGCAGTAGAGAGAAGGTACTGTTTTAAAATGGACATTCATTGTTATATTACTATTTATTATAATTTGGGCATTCAGTATAGAGCCAAATGTGGTATGCCATAGCATGTTTCCTTCCAAGGTAGAGTAGACTGCTGCATTCCATTCAACTCCACTTGATTCTCTTTGGTAGTTTAAAAAAAGAGGGGGGGGGTGTGCCTGGGTGGCTCAGTGGGTTAAAGCCTCTGCCTTCGGCTCAGGTCACAATCCCAGGATCTTGGGATCGAGTCCCGCATCGGGCTCTCTGCTCAGCAGAGAGCCTGCTCCCACCCGCTGCCTGCCTCTCTGCCTACTTGTGATCTGTCTGTCCAATAAATAAATAAAATCTTTTAAAAAATGGTGTTTTTCCAAAAGCTAATAAGTGAAGGCCTTAACCCTCCATACATCAATTAATCAAACTTCAACAACTTATTGAGTCAACCTGGTTTCATCTATGAAGGAAAGGTTTTTGTTTGTTTGTTTGTTTTAAGGTTTTATATTCATCTGAGACAGAGAGATACAGAGAGAGAGGGAGAGAGCATGAGCAGGGAGAGAGAGAGAGAGACAGAAGATTCCCGGCTGAACTGGGAGCCTGATGACATGGGGCTTGATTCCAGGACTCAGAGATCATTACATGAGCTGAAGGCAGAAGCTTAACCATCTGAGCCACCCAGGCGCCCCAGGAAAGGTTTTCTTAATGAAGAATGTCAGAAAGTAAAATTCAACCCCAACAAAGACCGTAAATAGTTTCCTAAATATTCCCAAGTTCTAATTTCTAAATATCATTCATATCAAAGATATAATAGGATCAATCTCACAAGACGAAAAATCCTATATGGTATTCCTAGGATAGTCTGGTATTCTTTGATTTTGGTCTGTCTCTATAGTACAGCCACTTTAATTAAACTATCTGAGGATCAGAAAGGAGCACTGAAATACTCCCCAAATTTGAGTGCCCTTATACTAAATTTCAGTATATGTGACTCTGCTTCTGTGCTTTTACAGCAATTAGAAAAATTCTGTTTCAATAAATGTAAGCCATTCCTGAAGGGGACAATTATAAAAAGTAGGAGAAGCATGTGGAATAGAAAAGAGAAGTAAAAGGATACTTTAGATAGAAAAGAAAGATTTTAAGACGTTAAAGGGAATAAACACAGATGTTACACAATCCTACATCTGTTTGAAAAGAGGAGGCTGAATCATGTATGTAAAAGGTAACAGACTATCCTCTGGGGCTGCACCTTGGGAGAGACGAAGTGGGGATCCAAGAGCTGAATTAACAAATCCAAATCATAAAATCTGAAAACTACTGAATGTTTGGACAACAGGCTAGGTAATGGAAATAAAACACATCTTAGTATGCACATTCCACAACAAAGCAAAACAGGTTTATAAACTTTTCAACCAAACCATCAGGCAGAATGATCCTAGAACACTTCCAGTGAGCTAGAAATGATAAAGAGAAAGTAATCATACATGAAATTATTATCTAATTAAGTTGTAGAAAATGTTATTCACATTTTTTCTTTAATATGCTACACTAATTAGTTCATTTCTGTGGACAAAAAGAAAAATTTATAATAGTTTTTATTGGTTTACTGATATATTGGCTTCTAAATCTGCATTATGTTATCAAGATGTTCTTCAAGATTTCCAGAGACTAAAGAAATGTTCCAACAAAATAAACACATAAGATACCAAATACTTACACAGTGGAATATATATTTAATAAGGTACTATTATTGATATTTATAAACAATTTCCTAGTAGCATAAATAAGTTTATCAACAGGTCTCAGTCTTTCTAAATCTGAGACTTCCTTTTCAATCATGGTTCTAAATATGGGTTCTAGGATCAAAAGTTGTGAGAATTCCTTGTACTGCCTGCATATATTTCTCTTCCTCCATTCTGGAACATTTTAAGTGAATTAACTCTCAGACCAATGGACTAACCAAACTGGAGGGACAAATTGTACATATTTTAGTATTATCCATAGGATACACTGTTGACATTGCCATTTTTTAGATCTTTGTCTTCAGTTTCAGAAAATGGCTTACCTAGCAACCAAACTACTAATTATAGTAGGGTAATGCATTCAACATGAATGTCCACTAACAGAGTTATTATAATAATATATATAAACTTCTAAAAAATATAAATTTTAAAAAGGTTCTGATCATCCTACCAAATACAGTAATTATAAAAAGACTTGGTATTTCCTGCCAAACCATTTTGAATCCCATTCTCTTTCCTCATTCTTTTCTTCTGTTCTCCTCTACCATTTTTGTAATTTTGTTAACTTTTCAGTTTCCAGTTAAGCGCAATAGTTAAAAATGAAGTACACAGGCAATTAACTCCCCCATCAATCGTAACTGCTCAAAAGCCTATGTGGCAATTGACATTTTGTTAGAGCTTCATCGCTCCTGCCTTCCATCTTTGAGAATCATAAATCCCAAAACCCCTTCAGAATGCAAGCCTAGCACAGATGGAAGGAGTTTTATTTCACTTGGGAACTGAGAAGGTGAAGTCATTCCAAAGTGGAAGAAAGAACATAACCAGTCCAGTGTGTGCCATTTAATTCAACGATTCCCTTGTGAGGAACTTCATTTGCTGGTGCACTGCTGACAGCAGAAATGCTGCTTAGCACAGCAATATATTAGCCATTTGTGAGGCATTAGGGTAGCAAATACGTAAGACCATGGAAAAACTGAAGAAGTCAATGGAATCAGGTTGTCTGAGTGACTCTGAAGCACGGCTTCAGAATACTCTTTGTGAAAATGGGCCCAGATGTGTGAGGTAGAAAGGCACAGCAGGTACTGAGGCAGGTTTTGCTACCCTCCACTCTTCTGAATGAATAAAACAAAAGTTAATGCCAATCACAGGTTTTACACTTTAATTCTTTCCCTTTCTCCCCATCTCTTCTCTTTTTGCCTTTTTCTCTGCTGTGTAGACTTATCTCCAGAAATTGCAGAGAAGCATGAAGACAAGTATATAAAAATTAACCTCACCCCCACGCCGATACTTTTTATCTGCCTCTCCTGCTTTACTTTCTTTGTTGTGGTTATGATCATCTGACATATTTAAATTATTACCTGTGCATAGTAGGCATTTAATAGAAAACAGATCTGTAGATAAACAAACATTTGTTTGCTTATAGTGACATTGTAGTGAAGGACGAAAATTAATATTTTAGGTGTGTAAAATTAATAAAGAGTGGGAAGCTATGGTCACAATTAGCTACCAGGAAGACTGTGAAAACTATCTGAAATGTATCTACAGTGCGTCCAGTCTCCATTTTGTAGCCCACCACACCCTCTTCAGCTTACACACCCCCAGCACCCAGGACCCTCATGATGAGGATAATAATGGTGATGATTAGTATCTACTAAGTGCTCAGTCTGTCCCAGGCACTACAACAGACATTTCACATATTTTATCTAATCATCTCAACAATCCTGTATGGTCAGATTTTTATATAGAAATAAGAAAATCTCAAGGGATTTTTTTGTGAGGATCAAATCAGCTAATGTATATCAGGTGATCAGGACAGTACCTAGCTGTAAGTGCTACGTAAGTATTTAAGTGCTACAGAAGCTATCACAACTACTGTTATCATTATTGATTTATCTCCATTTTGGTGATGAAGAAATTTACTGCATGTCTTTGGAAGGATAGCCTATCCACTTCCATATGCGTACAAAACCTTTATTAATATCCCTCATTACAAGTAAAATCAAAATATGAAATATTAAAAACTACAAAATACAGGGGCACCTGGGTTAAGCATTTGGCTTCAGCTCAGGTCATGATCTCAGGGTCCTGGGGTCAACCCCAAGTCCTAGGATCAAGCTCCGTGTCAGGCTCCCTGTTCACCGGGGAGTTGGTTTCTCCTTCTCCCTCTCCCTCTGTGCTCACTCAGTCTCTCTCAAACAAATAAATAAATATTTTTTTAAAAAACTACAAAATATGTAAGATAAAGAACAAATTCAGTATACATAAGCCAAATTCTCATCACTGCAAAGTTTCAAGGGTCTACAAAGCAGTCATATTTTTGGGACACCAATCAACAACCAGTTCTAGGCAGCACCAGTGGGGAAAAATGACAGGCAAAAGGTATATATAGATTCCCTATTAAAAGGATTCTTTGTAAAAAAAAAAGTCCAAGGGAGTATCAATCATCCCCATATCCTCTCCAAATTACCCAAAATAATACAAAAGAATGTAAATAAAAACAATGTACTTCCTATGGAAACAAGTGCAAGACACATCCCTAATACCATTCCAAAAGGCATCCCTTCCTTAATTCATTCTATGTAGATAGACTGGATCTAAAACTATTCCAGGTCTTTGTGTTCATTAAAAAAGACATTATTTTTTAATTGAAATACTCAAGTACAAATCTTTATTAGGTATTACAATTCCCTGGAAATACAAATCCCAATACATCTGGAGATGCTTTCCTATTACAATGTTCAGTTTCCTAACAAAGACATTCAATGCAGTACACTCCAGTTTCACATCAATAGAAATACATGTTTAACTTTAAATTGTGTATCTGATTCACAGAGCAGGAGAATATTGTCTATAAATTGTCTGCTGTAACTTTATCATTTTACATAAATCCCTCTGATACCTAGAGAGATTAAGTGTTCTGACCAGGTTTAAAGAGTTAATCAATGGCAAGCAAGAATTAAAAATAAATCTGCATATGCTGTCCAATGGCCGATCTATTACTCTATGCTATGTAAATTTCTAAGCATCTTAACTATGTATAAGTCACAGATAGATGCCAGTGTGTAAATTATTCATGTATATTCAGAATTTTTTTTTACAAATTAGATATACTAAGGGAGGATTGGATAAAATTCTCTTACTTCCACCAGTGATCTAGAAAATAGTATTTATTTACATTTCTTATATATCATGTTAGTTGATCAGAATGAAAAATCTTGCTGGTGTGACTCTATTTTTTTTTTTTTTCAGAACTGTCATTTTAGTTCAGTCCCCAAATGCCTATGAATCCTAGGAATGATACCTAATGACTTTCCAATATTAAAAATTTGTGTGTACATGCAAGTAGCAAGGATCTTGTAATTTACATTTTTGGAATAGTTAAGGCCATATTTGTACACTAAGTATCCCATAGCAGGCTGCCAATTTATAAACAAAGGGCTATTTCTATACTGTACACAGCAACTGTCAAAACTATTATTACCACTAGAAAGGTCATCTCAATGTGGTTTCAGATGCTATTTCTAACAAGTGAACAGCTCAGCTGGCTAGAGCAGCATGGGAGTGTGAGAACCAGACTCAGACAGAGATGGTCCAAGTAGCTCCCTGTTCACAGTCTGTAAGTACCTGAACTCTGTAATGAATAAGATATAACACTTACATATAACAGGTGCTGAATGTTTTACATAAAAGACGGTATCACCACTGTGATAAACCTAGCTAGAAAAAAAAATCTCAGTCAGCAACTATTTATCATCATTATAATGTTCTGTTTTGTTCTAAATAAAATTGATCCATTTGGCAGCAAATAAGATTCATCATTAACAAAAAGTATAATATAGCTTTTTACTTATTCTCAAAATTTGTCTACTCACATTAGGTTTCATTCTAAAGACCACAGTGTACCAAGTCCAAGGGATTCTTTTTGAACTTCTGAGCTTTTATTTTTAGTATTCTGTTTGACAAATCCTTATTGAAAATCAATTATGTCCCAGGTGTTGTACTTGATTCCAGGAATAAGAAAAGTGAATAAAGCAAGGCTCCTGCTCCCAAAATATTCAGTTGAGTCAGTCAGGGGGTTGTGTATACAGCAATTTCAGTGTACAGTGACAAGTGTGATAATGGAGGTGTTCGCAGGATTGCAGGTTACCTACTCTAGACTAGACTACAAGTCAGTCAGGAAAGAATGCTGATGGATGTCTTGAAAGATGAGTCAACATTAACCAAGAAAACAAGGAAGACAAAGCCCATTCAAGCAAAGAAATGCAGGCATTCCTCATTTCATTGCCAGTGACTTTTTTTGCATTTCACAAATATTGCTTTTTACAAATTGAAGGTTTGTGGCAACCTTGTGGCAACAAGTCCATCAGCACCATTTTTCTAATAGCATTTGCTCACTTCATTACTCTGTGTCACATTTTGGTAATTCTCATAATATTTCAAACCTCTTCATTATTATATTTGTTATGATGATCTGTGATCAGTAATTATGACTTGCTGAAACCTTAGATGATGCTTATTTTTTCACTATAAAATATTTTTAATTAAGGTATATACACTGTTTTTTTAGACATGATGCTATTTCACACTTAATAAGCTATGGTATAGTGTAAACATAATTTTTATATGTACTAGGAAACCAAAAAATTCATCTGACTCACTTTATTGCAATATCTGTTTTATTGTGCTGGTCTAGAACCAAAGGCAGTATCTCTGAGGTATGCCAGTAGACTGACAAACCCTAGTACATGTAGAGAACTATGTACAGTTCAATTCCCTTGCAGCTATAAGTCTGGAGGAATCAATTAAAAGAAAATCTTCCAAATCATTAAAGAACTTAGACTTTAACCCTTAGTGCAGGGATCATAAATTGTGTAGAAAACTTGAAACCTGAAGATCCAGAGTTGTTTTATTTCATCAACATGACACTGCTTAGAATTTTTACATTTGAGTACTTCAAGCCATAAAATACAATTTCCAGTGTTCCAAAGGAACAACATTACTTATTTGAGTCATTTGTACAGGTTATAGTAACTGACTGGAGCTTAAAGGCAATTAATGCATTTGAAGTACTAAATGAAACATGTTAGATTTTCATTTTTTAATAAAATACAGTGAATATAGCTAAAAATAATAGTGATCATATGAATAAAAATATTGCAAAATATCTTCTAAAAATGACAAAGATCAACAATAAGAATAAAATACACAAATGAAACCAATAATAATAAATAAACATATACTAGAATACAAGGAATGTCACAGAAATCAAATTAGTACTATGTAGAAAAATCAAAAACCATTTTTCCAGTGGAGTTATGTCTTAAAATTCTATCCCAAACCTTTAAGTCAGTAAGCCAGGGAACATTGTATAGAAGAGAGAAAAATGAAATGGAAAGTCTATGATTAAACTCAATTACCCTTGAAAAGGGAAAGTCTACCCTAGATGTGAAAATACTGGGAGGAGAAGTCCAAATAAATCCAAGTATTAATTATAGGTAAGGGACATCAAAGTGCATGGGATTACAATAGAAGTCTTGAAAAGGCAATGCTGATGGAGAAAGAAATATAAAGGGAGAGAGAGGCACCCACTAGAAATTGCATCATAAAAGGAGAGAAAAGCCAGAAGGGTAAATTCAGGACACTATAAGACACATAGAAGAGAAAAAAAAGAACTGAATGGGGTGCAGCACCCCCCCAACCCCTCACTACTTTCCAAAGAAGCCATCTATAAATAAATTATGAATAACTGTTAGTAGCAGAAGTGATGGTTCTTGAACAAAAATCTCACAATTCACATCAAAATAGCCATCCTTATTCAAGAAAGTGGAGGTACAAACAAAGCTACTAGAAGAAAATACAAGCTGAGAATCAAAATAATTCAGCTGATGAAAACCTAAATACAAAGCAAAAGAAGACTATAGCACAATATTCTCAACGGTATTGAATATCCTCAAATAAGTATTTGGGGGATATGAAAAAAATATTGAGCCAGAAGTTTAAAAACTAGAAGCAAAATGACCAAAAAGAAGAAATAAATGATGGAACACAGATTTTTTTTTTAATTCAGAAAAAAAAATAGAAGACAGATATCAATTCAGAAATACAGATGAAATTACAAGTGCTCCCCAAATTAAATGAATAAAAACAAGTATTGAAAAAAAATGGAAAATGAAAGTGAGTTTTAAAAGACATGAAAATATCTACCAGGTCAAAGAAGAAACTAAAGGGAAAATAAAATTTCTTGAGACAAACAAAAATGCAAACCCAACAGACCAGAACTTGCAGGATGAAGCAAAAGCAGTTCTAAGAGGAAAGTTCCTAGCAGTAAACACATATTAAGAAGCAAGAAAGATCCCAAACACAACTTAACTCTATACCTAAAGACTGGAAAAAGAACAAAGTAAGCCCAAAGTTAGCAGAAAAAAGGAAATAATAAAGCAGAAATAAATGAAATAGAGAACAGAAAAACAATATAAAAAATTAACCAAAGAGTTAATTCTTTGACAAGATAAACAGAAATTAAGAACCCTTAGCTAAACTAACCAGGAAAAATAAAGAATCCAAATCAACAAAATTATAAATAAAAATGGAGCCATTACAATGAACACCACAGAAAATGAAAGAATCATAAGAAACTACTAATGAACCACACACCAAAAAACTAGACAACCTAGAAGGAATGCAAAAATTCTTAGAAACATACAACTTACCAAGACTGAATCAGGAAGAAAAAAAAATCTGAATAGACTTATTACTAACAAGAAGATTGAATCAGTAATAATAATAATAATCATCATCATCATCATCCAACTAAGGGATGCCTGGGTGGCTCAGTCAGTTAAGCATCCAACACTTGGTTTCAGCTCAGGTCATGATCTCAGAGTTGTGAGATGGAGCCCCATATCAGGCTCTGTGCTTGGCACAGAGTCTGCTTAAGACTCCCTCTCCCTCTGCCCTTTCTCTCATTCTCTCTCAAATAAATTAATCTTAAAAAAATTTTCCAACTAAAAAAAGCCCAGAACTAAATAAACAACTTCATTGGTGAATTTTGTCAAACACTTAAGGAAGAATGAAAGCAATCCTTAAAAAACATTTCCAAAAACTTGAAGAGCCCACCTCCAAACTCACTTCACAAGGCAAGAATTATACTGACACACACACCAGAAAAGGATGTTACTAAAAAAGGAAACTACAGGCTAATTATAGGTGAATATCATTAAAGAATATAGATATAAAAATTCTCAATAAAAGACTAGCAAACCAAATTCAGCAGTACATTAAAAGGATCATTCACTATGATCAAGTGGGATTTATCCTTGAGATGCAAGGATGACTCAGCATATGCAAACCAATCAATGTAACACATCACATTAACAGAATAAAAGAAAAGAATCATATTATTATCTCCACAGATGCAGAAAAATCATCTAACAAAATTCAACATCAACTTATGGTAAGAAACAAAAAAACAAAACAAACAAAAAACCTCTTAGCAAATTAGGCATAGAAGAAACACATCTCAACATAATAAAGGCCATATGTAACAAGCCCAGAGCTAACCTCATACCCAATGGTGAAAAGCTGAAACTTTTCCTCTGATATCAGGAACATGACAGGGTGCCGACTCTCACCACTCCTATTCAATGTAACACAAGAAGTCCTAATTGGAGTAATCAGGTAAAAAAGCCCGAAAAAACAGAAAAGAAAAGAAAGGAAAGGAAAAGGAAAAGAAAGGAGTCAAATTGGAAAGGAAGAAGTAAAATTATTCCCTCATACAGATGACATGATTTTATATGTAGAAAATACTAAAGACTCAACCAAAAAATAAATGAATTCAGTAAAGGTACAGGATACAAAATTAACATACAAAATTCAGTAGCATTTCTATATACTAAAAACAAATTGTCTGAAAAAGAAATAAAAATGTCATCTTCATTTACAATAGCATCATAAATAATAAATATTCAGGAATAAATTTAAGGAGGTTAAATATCTCTACTCTGAACACTGAAGACACTGAATGAAGACACTGATGATACTAATTGAAGATGGCACAAATAAATGAAAAGGTATGTTATGTTCATGGAACTGAAGCAATTAATAATGTTAAAATTATTAATGGAATAATATGGAAACACAAAGACCCCAAATAGCCAAAGCCATCCTGAGAAAGAAAAACAAAATAAGAAGCACTGCACTGCCTAATTTCAAACTATACTATAAAGCTATAGTCATCAAAGCAGTTTGGTACTGGCATAAAAAGAGACAGACTAGTAGAACAGAATTAAGAATTCAAAAATAAACCCACACAGGTACAGTCAATTAATATTTGACAAGGGAGCCAAGAATACTCAATGGAGAATAGACACTATTTTCAATAAATAGTGCTGGGATAATTGGATATTCACATGTAAAACAATGAACCTGGACCCATATTCTTACACCATCCACAAAAATTAACTCAAAATGGATTAAAGGCTTAAATTTAAGTCCTGAAATCATTAAACTCCCAGAAGAAAACAGGAATAAAACACCTTGATATGAGTCTTGGTCATGATTTTTTGGATATGATACCTAAAGCACAAGCAACAAAATAAAGAAAAAATAAGTGTGCCCACATCAAACCACAAATTTGTCCAGCAAAAGAAACCACCAATAAAGTGAAAAGAAAACCTACTTAACAGAAAAAAAAAAAATTGCAGACCATCTATCTGACATGGATTAATATCCAAAATATATAAAGAACTCATACAAATCAATAGCAAAAGAACAAATAACCCAATCTAAAAATGGGCAAAGGAGTACCTGGATGGCTCAATCAAGAAAAGGCCAAGGTATATGAAAAAGATGATCAATATAACTAATCATTAGGGAAATATAAATTATATCCACAATGAGATATCACTTCATGCCTATTAAAATGGCCATAATCAAAAAATAAGAGATAATAAATACTGATATGGATGGGGAAAAAAGGGAACCCTAGTACACTGTTGGTGGGATTATAAATTGATATAGCCATTCTGGAAAATAGCATGAAGAATATTTTAAATTAAAAACAGAACTACTCTATGACCCAGTAATTCTACTTCTAGGAATATACCCAAAGGAAATGAAAACTTACTTGAAAAGAGAATTAATTTTATCCCCATGCTGTATTTCAAATCTGCAGCATTATTTACAATAGCAAAAACAAGGGGGGGGAACCCCTAAGAGTCTATCAATGGATGAATGATAAATAAAATATTATTCAGCCATAAAATAACAACAACAAAACAAATCCTACCATTGGCAGCAACATGGCTGGACCTTGAAGGCATTATGCTAAGTGAAATAAGTCAGACAAAGAAAAACAAATACTGTATGATCTCACATGTGGAATCTTTAAAACAAAACAACAACAACAACAAAAAAAAAACAACTCAGAAAAAGAGATCAGATGGGTGATTATCAGAGATGGAAAGTAAACAGAGGGGAACTAAAGGCAAGTGGTCAAGAGGTATAAATTTCTAGTTATAAGATAAGTAAGTACTAAGTGTATAATGTTCAACATGATGACAATTGTTAACACTGTTGTATGATATATAACTAAGTTGTTAAGAAATTAAACCTAAAAGTTCTTACCACCACAAGGAAAAATTTTCTTTTTCTTTTTGTTGTATCTATATGAAAAGATGGATGTTAAATAAACCTACTGTAATATTTCAAAATATATGTAAATCAAACCATTATGCTCTATGCCTTAAATTTATACAATGAGGTATGTTAACTATTTCTTGATAAAATTAGGGGGGAAGACGTGAAAAAAGTCAAAAAGAAAGTAGTTAAGACAGTCAAAGAATGTGTAACAAACGTAAAGTTGGAGTCACTGAAGGAGAAAAATAATACTATGGAAAAGAACTAATATTTAAAATTACACACTAAAAGAACTTCCTAGAAGTAAAAGAAGACTTTTAACCAATGTTTCACAAGTGGTGTGCTGAGGCATGCCAGCAGGCTGAGTGAACTCACAGGTGTGCCATGGAATATTTTTAACGTGTAAGGGAAATACAGTAATATTTGATACCTCTTGAAATTCACACAACTAGTTCAAACGAGAACTCTTTTGACTCTATGAACTTACCAGATATCCTGGAAAACTGATCCTTGATGATCAACTCTGAGACATAACCTATTAAAACTATTAGATTATAAAAATTTAAAAAATCAAGGTCTAAGGGGAAAAAATCAAATAACTTATAAGAGCAAGAAAATTAGATGGACATCAGACTTTTAAAAAGCAAATTACAGGGATGCCTGGGTGGCTCAGTTGGGTAAGCGGCTGCCTTCGGCTCAGGTCATGATCCCAGCATCCTGGGATCGGGTCCCACATCGGGCTCCTTGTCGGCAGGGAGCCTGCTTCTCCCACTGCCTCTGCCTGCCACTTTGTCTGACTGTGCTCATGCTCTCTCTCTCTCTGACAAATAAATAAATAAAATCTTTAAAAAAATAAAAATAAAAAGCAAACTACAGAACAAAGAAACAATAGAACAATATTTTTAAGAACAAAAGCAAATATGAAACATGATTTTCATATGCAGCCAAGCTGTCCTTCAAGTATCAAGGCTACAGAAAAACAGTTTTAAACATGAAATAAATAAAATAAAAACACGGAATAACTCATGGACTACAATAAACATGAGCCCTTCTTATGCATTCTATAAGCAAATGTATATCATCCAAACATTTCTGGAGAAATGTCAATTGTGGACAAAAGACAAAAAAAATAGATGAAGATTATATATCTATATCTATATCTATATCTATATCTATACCTATGAAAATGTATAAACAGTCCAAATAAAACATTACACAGAAGAGGAGAGAGAAAAATAAAGTAGAATAAGCTCATAGTTTTATAAGCAATAAGTCAAAGGGTACAATTAAAAACTGACAAATTATATAACAAAGGTAAAATAAAACACAGAATCTAAAAGCATTACAAATGTATTTTAAGTGCAAAAGTACAAAAAAAAAAATATAAACCTTCCTAAATACCAAAGAAAATTTTAGAAATTAAAGAACAAACAAATGAGGGGGGAAATCCCAGCAAATAAAACAGTGCAATATTACTTAGTTGAAATACAACAGTCATATCAATAAATGCAGATTGGCTTAACAAAACAATTACAAGACCAAACTTCAATCTGGTTCACAAATAAGACCCAACTATATGCTACATAATTAAAGACTCACCTAAAACAGAGTGATTCAGAAAAGATGAGGATTCTGAAGCAAATTGAAAAATAATGAAGTAGGAGTTGTGAATTTGGTAACAAAGTACAATTTAACCAAAAAGAATTAAATATAACAAAAACTATGTTTTAAAACCCAATGCTGCAATTTATAATAAAGATACCAGATTCATGAATATTCATGGACCACTTAGTTCAGAAACCACCTTTACAAAGCAGAAAAGACATGAAGAAGAGATAGAAACATAATTCAAAAAAACTTTAACTTACCACCCTCAGTACAAGATAGATTAAATGGACAAAAGCCAAGTACAGATGTAGCAGACCAAAACTGTATAATCAGTAAGCTGCACCTTATAGGTATATACTAAACTTTTATCCTCAGGAGTTAGAGAGTACACCTTCATTTTAAGTGTGAATGAAATGTTAATGTTAAAAGTTTACCATATAGTAGTCATACAGAAAGCATGTTTCATAAAAATAGAAGTATTAAAAACATGGTTTCTGACAAAAACTCAGTAAGCCTAGAAATTAATATAAAATAAAAGACAAAAAAGTTCCTTCCTACTGAATATTAAGGGGAGAAGCCCCTTCTCCACTAAACAACTCTTGGGTGAAAGGGCAAAAACAAAGAGCAATTTGAGAATATCTAAAGACAATGATAATAAAAACACTTCAAACTATTATGGCACACATTTAAAATAAGAGAAAAATTTCTAGTCTTGAACACTTTTGTTAGTAAAAACAATAGGATGAAAATAAATGTGCTACATAAGCTAGCTATGGCCTAGAGAAAAAACAACAAAGTAAGCCAGAAAAAATAAAGTGAGGGGAATAATAAAGATGAGCACAAAAATCTATTAAGTAGAGAAAAGAAAAACATTGATCTAATTAATAATCAAAATCTTAGGTTTCTCAAAAAAGTGACAAAAATACTTTAAAAAAGGGGAAAAGAAAGCAAAAATGCAGCACAAGAAATAATGAGAAACCAACCATTGAAAATTTAAAAATAAAAATGATGTAAATCTTTATGTTAATAAATTTGAAAATCTAGATAGAATTAATAATTTCCAAAGAAAACACAGTTTACAAAATTTACTCAATTAGAGGTAGAATGCTTAAAAAGACAGATTTATTACTCACATGTACAGAAAATTAAGAAAAAAAATTCTCAACTAAAAAGCTCCAGGCTCTTATGGTTTCACTGGAGAATTCTACCAAATTTTTAATGATCGGATTATTCTAATGCTACATACATTCCTCCAGAACACAGGGGGGGAAAAAGTAAGTCTTCCAAATTCTTTATATAAAGCAAGTATAGCATTAAAATCTAAGTCTGTAACGACAATAAAAAATAAATTTACAGATCATTATCACTTATCAGTATCATTCCAAAAATAAAAATATTAACAAACTAAATCTAAAAACCCAATTCTACATTAAGATATATATACATCACAACCAGGTGAGATTTATTACAGGAACTATATTAATGGATTAGGGAGTCCATTAATAAAGTACAACATAATAACATCTAAGAAGAAAAATGATATGATTATGACTATCAATTTAAAAAAGTAAAAATCAAAAATCAAAACTTTCACCCTTTGGTAAAAATTTAACCTCTATTTCTGATTTAAAAGCATTCAGGAAAACATGAATTAATGTATACTTATTTTTAAGGATTTATTTGAGAAAGAGAGAAAGCCCGAGCAGGGGGAGGGGCAGAGGAAGAAGCCTATTTCCTGATCAGCAGGGAGTCCAATGCAGGGCTCAGTCCCAGGACCCTGGGATCATGACCTGGGCCAAAGGCAGACACTTACCTGACTGAGCCACCCAGGCACCCCTATACTTTTTAAACATAATAAAATTTAGACAACTTAGTCTTAAAACCAGTATCACAAAGAGATTAAATATCCTTAAGGTTAGGAATAAGATAAAGATATCCATTTTTTCCACTATTATATAACACTGTATTGGTGGATATAGTAAATGCAATTAGAAAAGAAAAATCCATTAGATCAGTGATTCTTAAAATGTGGTCTGTAAACCCCAGGTAATTCCAAGACCCTTTTAAGTGGTTCACAATGTCAAAAGTTTTCCCCAAATAACACTAAGATATTCCTTGCTTTTTCTGCTGTATTGATATTTGTACCAATGGTGCAAGAGCATGCAGGTTAAAACTGTTGGCATCATAGTATGAATCACGGTAATGACATCAAACTTTACTAGTAACTATTATATTCTTTACTAACAGGAACTAAAAAAAAAAAAATCAAATACAACTTAAAATATCCTTAATCTAGTACTAAAAATAATTAATATTGTTAAATCTCAAGCCTTGAGTATATTTCTTTTTAATATTCAGTGTGATAAAAGGAAACGTATGCCTAAAGTATTTATGTTGCATACAAAATTATACGGTTTGTCTCAAGGAAAATCACTTGTACAATTCTCTCAGTTGTGAGCTGAATTAGCACTTATTTCATGGAACACTATTTTCCATGACAAAAATTGACAGATAAATTATAGTTGTTCAGAATGGATATCTGGCAGACATTTTCTAGAAAATGCGCAAAGTGAAGTTCAAGAAAAACAACTAATGAGATTTTCTGCCAATGACAAAATTCAAGTTTTAGAAATCTTATATCTAACACCATAAACTTGACAGCTTCCCAATATTTAAAGCTTTTTTCTGATGCAATCAGTAGCAATTTTAACAAATGAGGAATTTTTTTCTATTTTCTAATGAAATGTGCTAACATTTGGAATATGTGCATAACTCAGTGAAACAATTATCTCCCATATAAGTCATGCATCAGCAAAAGACCCATTCAAATTGCAAGATACATTAATGGGTTTTAATGTAATATCATATAAAAATACATTAAAACTGTTTCAGGCTTCCAGATATGGAATGAGTAAGTCACTTGGATGATAGGAGCAGCATAAAAAATACAAGCAATGGTACTATAATAGCATTGCATGATGACAGCTACACTTGTGAATATGTATAGACTTGTTGGATCACTATGTTGTACACCTGAAACTAATACAATATTGTGTGTCAATTATACTTCAAATAAAAAAAAAAAAACTTCAGGCTCTAAATTATAAATAACATTTAAGAAGTTACCACAAATCAAATTTTGGAATATAAAACAGAATGCCTGCAATTCTCTGAAAATGATACTAAAATATCCCTTTGTTTTTCAGCTATAAACTTTACGAGGCCAGATAATCTTCATATAGTTCAACCAGAAAAAATAATGCAAAAGATTAAATGCATTAACATATATAAATATTCACCTATCTTCTAAGCCAGATGTCAAAGGGATTTTTAAAAGTACACAATAATATCAATCTTGTCACTAACTTAACAAAATAACTCATTAAAAAATATCTGCTAGCCTCAATGGATTTACCATTATTTTTTAATGAATCAACAAATATTTATAATTTTCTGAGTCTTAATTCTAATGAGGTAAATATTAATAGATAACTCACAAACCAAAATGTCTTGGGGGTACCTCAAAAATATTTAAGAGAGTAAAAAGCTCTGAGACCAAAAAAGTTTGAGAACTGCTGACTTACAGCATTAGAATGGAAAAGTAAAACTATCTGTATTTGCACAGATTTTGAAAAACCACACAACGTCAATGATAAAACTAAGCAACACAAGAATTCAATAAATTATCAGAACACAGAATTAGCATACAAAAATCAGTACCCTTTGAGGTGCTTTGGTGGTTCAGTCAGTTGAGTGCTCCCAATCTTGGACTTTTTATTGAATTCTTGTGTTGCTTAGTTTTATCAGAACACAGAATTAGCATACAAAAATCAGTACCCTTTGAGGTGCTTTGGTGGTTCAGTCAGTTGAGTGCTCCCAATCTTGGACTTTGGCTCAGGATATAATCTTGGTTGGGGACATGAAATCAAGCCCCATGTCTAGCTCCATGCTTAGCACACAGTCTACTTGAGATTTTCTCTCTCCCTCTGCCCCTCCCCCCAGTCTCTCTTTCTCTAAAATAAATAAATAAATAAATGAATAAATGAAATAAAATCTTTTTTAAAAAATCAATACCCTTTAAATACACAAGCAATAACCCAACAGAATGGATGTAATGGTTAAATAAAAGCATTTATCATGGCAAAACAGAAGTAAAATACCTGGAATAAACCTTACCAAAAAAAGCAAAGCCTATGTGAGAAAAACCTTAAAACACTTCTAAAAAAGACAAAAATAGCCTTTAACAAATAAGAAAATGTTCCTTTTTCTTGGATAGGATGGTTCAACCTCATAAAGATACCATGTCTCTTCAAGTTAATTTATGTATTTAAACCTTTATTCCCATAAAGATACTTAGAAGTTTTTCTTTTATGAAGCTACTGCAATTTATGTGGAAAATAAGCATGCAAGCATAATTGTGAAAAACTGAAAAAGAAATAATACCAGTGAGAAGCTAGCTTAACAAAATATTAAAACTTTAAATTCTCTATAATTCAAACAGTGATACATGAATAGACAAACTGGGGACTAGAATAGACGTAAACCCAACACAGAATTTTAGTAAATAAAGGTGTCATTTCAGATTACTAGAACTAAAAGAAGATATGTATTATTAAATGGTGCCAGGACAACTGGATAGATGTTTGGGGGAAAGACCAAATAAAATCCATACCTCATAACATACACAATCTATGTATATCAGAGATCCCAAACAAATGAAAACATAACAAGCTAATTTAGAATTTAGTGTTAGGAATTTAGAATTAATAAATTCTAACATAAACTGGTTATAGCAGAGGATTTCTAACTATAACTTAAAATCCAGAAGAATAAAAAGAAGATAAATTTCACTACAAAAAATAAACCTTTTGCATGGCCAAAAAAAAAAAAATACAATAAGCAAAGTCAAACACTGAGAGAAAAGATTTTTAACATCTTTTACAGATGAGGTACTAATATCTCTGATAAAGGAAGAACTCTTAAAAATTTAAGGGAGGAAAAATGAAAACTACAAAATATTGCTTAAAATATTTAAAAAGGCATAAAATAATGGAAAGACATTCCATGTCCATAGATTAGAGGCCTTAATATCATTAAAATGTCAATACCAAAAATGATCTACAAATTCAATGTAACCCCTATCAAATCCCAATAATGCTTTCTGCAAAAAGAGAAAAACCCATCCTAAAATTCCTATGGAATTCAAGGGACCTCAGACAGCCAAAAAAAAAAAAAAAAAAAAATTGAAAAAGAACAAAACTAGAGGGCTCACACTTCCTGACTTCAAAACCCACTGCAAGGTGTGGCAAAGGCATAAAAACAGACATATAGTCAATGGAACAGAATAGGCAGCCTAGAAATAAACTCTTGCATATACTCTCAAATGATTTTAACAAGGGTGTCAAGACCATTCAATAAGAAAAGAATAGCTTTTTCAACAAACAGTGCTGGAAAAACTGGATATCCACATGCAAAAGAATAAAGTTGGACCTTTACCTAACATCATACACAAAATTAACTCAAAATGGGTCAAAAACCTAAACATAAGAATTAAAACTATAAATGTCTTAGAAGAAAACATAAAGCAAAACCTTCACATTAGGTTTGGTAGTGATTTCTACGATATGACACCAAAGGCACAGGCAACAAAAGAAAAAATAAGTTAGACTTCGTAAAATTCAAAATTTGATGTTCAAAGGAAACAATCAACCATGTGAAAGGCAATCGATGGAATGAGAAAAAAGATATGCAAAGCACTTATTTGATATAGGATTCATATTCACAAAAACTCATACTCATAATGAGTGAATGTACTTAATACCAATGAACATATTTAAAATATTTAAAAATGCATATTTAAAAATGGTTAAGACAGTAACTTTATGTGTACTTTTACAATAAGAAAATGTGGAAGAAATTAAAAGAACAGATAACCAAAAAAACAAAAACACAAAAAACAAAAAACCCCCAAAAACCTGAAAAACATGAACAGGTAATACAAACACAGCCTATAACCACATGAAAAGATATTCACCTTCACTAAAAATAAAAGAAATATACACAAATACAAGGCTGAGATATTCCTCACCTATTATACTGGCCAAAATTAAGAAGCCTGACAACATGTAATATTAGTGAGGTTGTAGAAAAACAGGTAAATAAACCTTGCTAGTCTGAACGCACAACGATACAACTCATGTGGAAGGGAATTTAACAATATATGACACAATGATATATGCATTTACTTTCTGGTGCAGTAATTCCGTTTTGGGGAATGGTTCCTAATATATATATAATATATATATATATACATTTATATATATATATATATATATATGTATACAATTGACCCCTGAACAATGCAGGCAGGATCAGGGACATCAAAGACCTGCAGTCTAAAATCCGCAACAATTTTTAATTCCCCAAAAGCTTAACTACTAGTAGCCTACTGTTGACTGGAAGACTTACCAATAAAATATATAGCTGGTTAACATGCATTTTTGTATACTGTATTATGAATTGCATTTTTATAATAAAGTAAGCTAGAGAAAAGAAAATGTTATTAAGAAAATCATAAGATCTTAAAAAAAAGGGGGGGTGGGGTGCCTGGGTGGCTCAGTGGGTTAAAGCCTCTGCCTTCGGCTGAGGCCATGACCTGAGGGTCCTGGGATCAATCCCCGCATCGGGCTCTCCGCTCAGAGGGGAGCCTGCTTCCACCTCTCTGCCTACTGCCTACTTGTGATCTCTCTCTGTCAAATAAATAAATAAAATCTTTAAAAAAAAACAAAAACGAAAAGAAAATCATAAGAGAAAATACCTTTACAGCACTATTTTTACTGAAAAAGATTCATGGTATAGTAGACCTGCACAGTTGAAACCTATGTTGTTCAAGAGTCAGTATATATGTACAAGATTATTTATGAGAGCACTGTAAGAAATTGCAAAATATTGGAAAATAATTAAAAGCTAAAACATAGAAGCCTAATTAAATAAACAATGGAACATCCATGCAACAGAGCACTCTAAAGCTGTGGGAAAGTATGAAGAATTCTGAGAACTAATATGGAATTATTACTGCTAAGTGAGAAACCAAAATACAGAAGAATATTCAGATATGGTATCTTTGGGGTAAGAAAAAAGGAGGACTAAGAGTGTGTGCATGTGTGTGTGTGTGTGTGTGTATTAACTCATTTGTGGAAAAAAAATACATGACAGATCAACCAAATAAACTAATGAAATTATCTACAGGTATGAGTGGAAACAGGGTGGGAAAGGCTTGTAAGAGTTGTAGTAGAAATTACACTTTCCTCAGAATTTCTTTTTGAAATTTTTTCTTTTGAACAGTATTAACATTTTGACATTTAGAAACAAAAATATCAACAAGATTGGGAATTTAAAACCATGAAAATGGAACCCAAACAAGCAAATTTTCAAATGAACAACATAACCCCACAACATTTGGACTATCTATCTCCAGATTAAGGACAAAAAGAACTACAAGCAAATACTGAACTTCAAATAGTAGGTTTGTTTATCACAGTGGATGGCTTAATGATTATGAAACTACTTTTGGTATATTCTACAATTGAGGATGAGGAGCGTTAGGCGTCTCATTGTCAGAGAAGAGAGTCATGAACTGTGGACAGTGAGAATATTGTGGTGTTGATTTGGAGGTAGAGGTAAAAACATGTATTCGTAACATGCACAAAGACACAGAGACAGAGAAAGGGGGTGGGGAGAGAAGCATATATAAATTCCTGAGAGATCCCAGTATCTATACTATCCTCATAACAATGAACACAGTAACATCCAAATTGAGTTTTCTAAGTACCATTCTCCACTAAAAGGAATTACGACTCCATGGATGAATACCTGATTCCAGGGCCATAGTGAAGAAAGTACAAGATGAGCCTGGAACACCTTGTGCCAGAAAGTAAAAAAATGCTCATGAAATAATGGGGACAGGTCAAAAGGACAGAGCGGCAGACTAAAGAACTTCTACGGGCCAAACCCGGGACAAGGACTGAGACAGCCACATACCCCTTACATATTTTATACCTATTATGACCTACTACAAACACATAGATTCTCTGATATTCTTGACAAAAATGTATTGCTTAATCTAATCATGAGGAATCAGCAGATAAACCCAAACTGAGGATCATTCTACAAATCAACTCACCTACATGCTTTAAAAATGTCAAAATCATGAAAGACAAAACAGACTGAGAAACTGTTTCCCAGGAGGAAACTAACGAGATACGATACTTAAATATATGTTGTGATCTTGGTTTGGCTCCTGGCCCAGAAATTTTTTTAAGCTATGAAAGATGTTATTGGGGCAACTGGTGAATTATAAAGTGTTGAGATTAGATAATAGTATTATATCAGTTTTAATTTTCTGAGTTTGATGACTGTAATATGGCAGGTGGTCCTTGTTCTTAGGAAATACACACAGAAGTATTTAGGGTTAAAGGTGCAAGATAGCTATAATTTACTCTTCAGAAAAAAATATATATATATATATTTATTCCTCCCCATTCATAGAGTCCATATTTGTGAATTTACCTGCTCACTAAACTTGGGTTGTGACCCACAAATCAAGTGCAGCAATTTCACAGTTATTGTGGGCATGCATAAAGTAGCAAAAACGTTGAGTCACTCACTGCACACATTCCAGCTGAGGTCAAACGAGGTGACACTCTACCTTCTGGTTTCAACTGTCATATTATTTACTGTCTGTTTTGTGGTCTATTTAGTGCCACATTTTTTAAAAAGATTTTATTTATTTATTTGACAGACAAAGATCACAGGTAGACAGAGAGGGAGGCAGAAAGAGAGGAAGGGAAGCAGGCTCCCTGCTGAGCAGAGAGCCCGATGCGGAGATCGATCCCAGGACCCTGAGATCATGACCTGAGCCGAAGGCAGAGGCTTTGACCCACTGAGCCACCCAGGCACCCCATAATGCCACATTTTTCACATTTGAGCTTTTTTTTTTTTTTTTTTTGTAATTTTGCTGTTTAAAATGATCTCTAAGTATAGTACTGAAGTGTTGCTTAGAGTTCCTTAAGCACAAGATGGTTGTGATGTGCCTAGTGGAGAAAATATATGTGTCATCACATAAGCGTCATTCAGCATCATTTTACTGCTGTTGGCCATGAGTTCAATATTACTGAACCAATTATGTATACAGAATAATAAAATAAGGTGTCTTTAAACATAAAAACACTCAGAACAGGGTTATGTATTGATTGGTTGATAAGATGCTCTGACAAGAGGCTTATAAGAAGCTACCCCTGTATTTTCTCTAGGAACAATGTCCCATAGTCACTATAATTCAGTGTTTTCAGACTTTTCAGAAAATTACCATAGATAATGAGACTAAAGCGTGTGTGTACTACTATTTCTTGAAAAACCATGAGATGAAGTAGGTTAGTTACATTTTAGGATCTTGTAATTTAAAAAACATATCTTTAAATACTAAAATTACTCATATTGCCTAGATGTTAAATGTTGTAAGACTATCTGAAAGAATGAGATCAACACCTTCCATCTTAAATTAACTTCAGGGCAGACATTATTGAATAAATGCTAGGTAAAATCATCAGTAATATGTAAATTGTTCTCCTTCCCTCTCTCCCTTTCTCTCTCTCCTTTCTCTCAAAAACAATGTGTTTGGATTTGTAAATTTAACACATGATGTTTTATGCAGAAGTGTTTCACATATGTGAAAAAACATACGCTGTTTTATGGGAAAATTTCGAACTCACTGTGAAGTGAGAAGAGAGGAAGCAGAAAGATGTATTAGAAGGCATTAGACCAGGTGGAAGAGGGTGAAGATCTAAAAATAAAGAGGAGGAGGATTTTACATTTGATTAGATGTGAAGGACAAAGGAGAAAAAGTCAGAAATAACTCTCAGTATTCTGGCATGAGTGACACATCACCAGTTGATAAAGGGAGTTCAGGAGAATCTCCAGTTTTAACACTTCAGATGGAAGATGAGTTAAACTTTCATCATAGGGAGTTTCAGATGGTGAGCACATAGTTGAATAAATGTGGCTATGTTTAGGGAGAAAAATAAAGCTTAAGTCAAATATTTTAGAAGTCACTCTACAAAGGGGGTGTTTAAAAATCATGAGGGGATGAGATTACCCCTGATAGACATGAAGAGAGAAAGGAAAGGTGGGCTGAAGCCAGGTCCCTAGAAAATAACAACCTTTAAGACACAAGGCTATAGAAGAGGAGACCATGGAGCAGACAGAGGGAGAAGAAGAACCAGGCATCTTGTTATGAAGGAAGCTTAAGTATTAGAGTTTCAAGAAGAAGCAAGGACAGATGCCTTACATAAAAGTCCTGATCCACATCCACTGGAATTGGCAATGATTTTTCAGTTTTGGGGTGATTTTTTGAGTAAGTAAGAAAGGGCAATAGGGGAAAAGACTGAAAACACTTTCACAAGTCACCTGGATGGGGAAAAAAAGAGACAGGAAAACAGAAAAGAACTTGTGGGGAGGCAATAATGTTTGGTTGGTTTCAGGATTAGGCACTAGTTTCTTAATAAAGCAGAAGGAGCAGTAGAAAAGAACAAATTAAAAGAGAGATGGCATGTGATGGAGCCATGGCCAGTTGGAGATGAGAGGATTTATCCCTTGGCTGGTAAAATATCTGAACTTTTGCAATCCCCAAGGAAAGATAACAAGCATTTATACCTATGAAAATGGCTTCAGTATGAGAGGACATAAGAGAAGATAAAATAAACCACGGACAGTGAAGAAAGCTAGGTTGAGTTAATGGTCTGAGAAGAAAGAAAAAAGTTGGAAATGAATGTTAAGAGAAACCAAATAAGTTAATGCGTGGTAGTGAAAATACTATTGAGATTAGAATTCATCAATTTACATTTCCATTATTAGATTATTTTCTCTAGCATCATGAAACCCCCCAAAAGTGTAGGCTGAGAAGTTCACTTACATGATTGATATGTGAGAGCACAGAGGGCCAGTTCAAAGGTCAGCAGAGCAAGAAAGCTGAGGCTATGATGGAAATATAGTTCATATAATCAGTTCTGTACATCAGTCTGGGTAGGGGAGAAAGAAGCTTCATGAAGGGGCTAATAATAGTGGGGGGAAATAAAAGGATCCAGCAAACAGATCCAGGAATTAGAGCTTAGAGGCTAACAGATGGTCAAGACAGGAAGTGGGAAAGTGTAGAGAGGGAAGGGTGAGGGAGGGAACAAGGAGAAACAGAAGTGGAAGGGGTGGAGATGGAGAATGAGAGAAAGGGAGCAGAAAGGAAACAAATGGTTTACCTGAGAGTTTGTTTCACTGTATATTCAGACAGAGGGTTAGATGTTAGCGGTAGCTGATTTCCTTTAAAAGGACAATGGTTAGTCTCCATCTCAAATGGGTTTAGGTATCAGCCGAAGGGTCACCCTTAAGAAACCACTATTCTAACTCTCCACAGTGACCTCTCTGACTGACATCAACCACTCTGGCTTGTACATAAATTCATCATATTTTTTTCAGATATTGTCATCTTCAAGTCACAAAAAGCTTTCCGGTGGTTTCAAAGTGAAATTGTCAAAAAGAATAGAAATCATTTTTGTTTAAGTTCAATTGGTATCATTCCAAAATACATATTTGAAACCTCTCCCAAGTAAGCAGTGATAAAAATTTTATATCATGTGCCTACATGTTTTATTTTCATAAATAAAAGATGATACAAAATACTTCTAACTTGCCCAGCATTATCAAAATGGGATGTATTAATTGAGCATTGCTATTTGCGATTCAATTTACATTTAAATTTCAGCCTTTTGGAAAGTACATCTAAATCCCTATTGAACAGTTTTTCAAAATCTTGTTTTACATACAGACCGATGCAGTACTGAGGCTCAATCGGAGTTTAACTAAGGATGCACAAATAAATATAATTCCAAAACACTTACAGCATATTTACAGATGTAGAAAAGAAATAATTCTAAGTAACAGATACAGCATATAGTAAAGATACAAAGATATAAAAACAAAAGAATGCATGTGCATGTGCACAAACTGTGAAAAAGTAGAAAAAGACTAATTCATGTTCTTGTACTTTTTCTTTTTTTAAAAGATTTTATTTATTCATTTGACAGAGATCACAAGTAAGCAGAGAGGCAGGCAGAGAGAGAGAGAGAGGAGGAAGCAGGCTCCCTGCTGAGCAGAGAGCCCGATGCAGGGCTGAATCCCAGGACCCTGGGATCATGACCTGAGCCGAAGGCAGAGGCTTTAACCCACTGAGCCACCCAGGTGCCACTCTTGTACTTTTTCTTAATTATTCTATTAATACTTATAGTCTTCATTCTATGCACTATGACAACAGAGGCCATGTCTCTTTTGCTCTCAGTTGAATACACAATGCCTCAAGAAGTATTTATGGAATAATAAATATAAAGGCCAGTTTGACTACAGCTGAAATTCAATGAGAGATATGTAGTACTAAGTGAAAACTAAGGTTGGAGGAGCCCGGTATAGTCAGATTATGGAAGGTCTTAACAGCCAGCTAAAGACGCCAAATTAAAGTGATGTAGGAAGCAGACAATGGGGATTCATTGTACGTGAGGGAAATCATCTCATGAAATGCCATTTAGAGAAGAGATCAAGATATAGTAACAAGAGGGGAGAAAAACAGGGAATAAGAAAATAAGTTGGGAGGCAATAGTCAAAGTGTCAAGTGATGAATCTAAATGTCATAGTGATGGGAATAGAGAGGAAGGAGCAACCAAAAATGTATTAATAAAAATGGAAATAACGTTCAACATTAATGCCATTTTTAAAATCACTTTTTTTTGGAGACTTCTCCTCCATTGATTAATTTGCTTCAACTTCTCCCTCTGATGCATTTACATGTAAAGAGACCGGAGCCACCCAGAATCATATTTGATTTAATTCCATGACGTCACAAGGCACCTTATAAATTGCTGCCGGTCTGTCTGCTCCTTAATTGCTCTGTACAAAATCAACCAGCCAAAGTAAACGAGCACGGCCAAGAAAGGCTCCAGACATGCATACACTTCCCCGCTGTCCAGAGTACCCTTCTCATCTTCTGTATTACTTCCAACTTATTTTGAGCACAACACAGGCATCTCCTTCACTAAGACACCCTTTCTGATCCAACCAAGGAAATAAAACCCTGTTTCTATTACCATAGATCGTGGACTCATTTGTATCAGTGCAATGCTAGATATCTGGGAAGTCATTCTTTAGAGAAAGAGATTACATGCCTCACCAAACTGGGACAGACTTGCCATCACGCTACTTCTGAAGTATAACAGACTGATTTCTATTAACCAGTTCTTTCCATCTTAGGGCCTAATCAAATTCTATACAGAGATAGGATCGAGAAGGCAACAAAGAGTAAGGAAATTTTTCTCAAATTGTGCTTCATGAAATGTTTTTAGAAGCCACCACCAAGGATGTAAACTGACCTAAACAGTTAGAACCTTAGACGTTCTTAGGATAACTTTCTAAGAGTCAGCAACTACATAAAGGTAGAACGTGTCATTCCAAAAGGGTGAGTTCTTCAGATGCAGACTAATCACTTATTAAATTGCTACAAGGCATATGCAGAAATCAGAGGCTATCTGGGTTATATTACCAGTGGTGTGCCTTATGTGCTTGAGGTTTACCAGACTATTTATAGTCCTTTGATTTTCTCATATTCCAAGAGGCAATGTCAAAGGACAGTAATTTAAAAATCTACTTTATAACCTACCACCTATTAGCCAGTGTGACTCCGGGCAAACTCCTTAAATTCTTTGATCCTCATTTGCAGAGTTGTTTTGAAGATCTATAAAAATATATGGGGAAAAACCACCAAGCTGCAGATACACACACATGCAGACATTCAATAAATTCTAGCAAATGTTACCAAGCTATTATTTATTCTTTCTCTCATTTGTATGCACCCTTAGCTTCTCCATAAAAGCAAAAGTATTGAATCTTTAGACAAAAGTAAACTGACGGGGAGAAACGATAAATAGCACAGCTTCCTTATATACCATGCATGATTATTCTGAAACAGAAAATAACGTGATACAGTAAAAATCACACTGGAAACTTCTAACTTCCCCCTCAATCTATAGTCATTCGGGAAATTTCAAATGGTTCTGCGGTTTCGATCAATTTTGTCTTATTTCCAGCCTTGGGTAAATGAGGTTTTTCTGACACCAGGAGTATGGTCTCACCCTTATATCACTTAATTATTATGCATTTATTATAGATATCACCACAAATTTTCCAATGAAAGACTAGACACATGTTTTCACTGAATAACTAAGATAATAGCAATATGGTTAATATGGAAGAAAATTATTTTAAGTCAATGAATTTTGTTAAAAAATCTATTTCTAACTTAGAGGAAAAGTATGTATTTTTGGTTGAAAGAAACTGGAATACCAATAACTGGAGGACACAAGGATGAACAGAGAGTAAGGGTCTGCCTCAGCTGCACTGAAATGGCAAGAGCTCAAGTGCCTCCAAGCACTAAGCCTGCTCCAAGCCCCACGAAGTGTCTTGGGCCAGCTGTCTTGGGTTAGCCCTCGATACAACTCCGTGAGACAAGCTTTACTCTCCTCCCTCTCTCACAAATGTGAAGACCTAGGGCACAGAGAGGATAAGTAGCGTGCTCAAAGTCATACAGAAGGTAAGAGTGGGAGATGAACCTGACCCTGTTCTGGAACCAGCAGTCGGAAACGCTGTGAAAGTGAAGGGTGAAATGCCTCAGCCCTCTTCAACCTTGCCAGCTGGCTCCCTCAGTTGTGTATTGGAAGAGATATTTACGTCTTAGAGAACCCTTTCAGCAACCTTGAAGGCACGTATCCATGAGGGTACCATGTAAGAGAGCAGCTAATATTAGTATCTAACATTATCATAGTTGAAAAAACTGAGACTTACAGACTCAGAACACTTGCCAAGGTAGATAACTTCAGTAAACTGTGAATTTGAGATTTTTAAGCCAGATCTTTCCAAACCCGAGTTCTGTCTGCTATACCCGTTTTTTAACGAAAACTCCTGAGAAAGTCCACCATAAGGAATAAACATGAAACTGCTTAGAAGAACACAGAATTCACAACTGAGTTAAAGGACATTCACTTCTTTATGTATAGCATTACACGTATGTGCGTATAACCTGAATCATAGTAACTTCTTACCAGAGGAGGGCAGAGGAAGGGTTTATATGTCTGACTACTGAGTCTATAACTGGGTAAAAACCCTAAGCCCTTTACACATGTCCTGCTTCTAGGCCAGATATCACTCATTCCTATATTTGTGCAAACAATATGGGGACCCAAAAGGCAGGATTTCCCTTTTATCTTTGTTAAAACCTATCTTGTTTGATCTGATCCAACCCTCTAGGTTAATAAACAAAATAAAACATATTTACTTAATCTAGGATTTATTAGAGCCTTTACTACTCAGATTCATTTTGACTCACAAAGGATTAGTTACCAAATTTTTTCAGCCAAGAAAGAGATTTTTTTTTGTTTCTTTTCAGTGTAACAGAATTCATTGTTTTTGCACCACACCCAGTGCTCCATGCGATGCATGCCCTCCATAATACCCACCACCTGGCTCCCCCAACCTCCCACAACCC